>JAUNZM010001887.1:0-42381 GCA_033459285.1 Clamator glandarius | reverse complement strand
TTTGGCTTTCTGTGGCCTTCTTTGGCCTTCTCTGGCCTTCTTTGGCCTCTTTGGATTTCTCTGGCTTCCTTTGGCCTGCTTTGGCCTTCTTTGTCCTTCTTTGGCTTCTTTGGCCTTCTCTGGCCTTCTTTGGACTCTTTGGCCCTCTCTTACCCTCTTTGGCCTTCTGTGGCCTCTTTGGCTTTCCTTGGCCCTTCTTTAGCCTTCTTTGGCTTCTGTAGCATTCTTTCGGACTTCTCTTGCCTTATTTGGCATCTTTGGCCTGCTTTGGCCTTCTTTGGACTCTTTGGCCCTCTCTTACCCTCTTTGGCCTTCTCTGGCCTCTTTGGCTTTCCTTGGCCTTCTTTAGCCTTCTCTGGCATTCTGTAGCATTCTTTGGCCTTCTCTTGCCTTATTTGGCATCTTTGGCCTCTTTTGCCTTCTCTGGCCTTCTTTGGCCTTCTCTGCCTTCTTTGGCCTTCTTTGACTTTCCGTGGCCAATTTGGCCTTCTCTGGCCTTCTTTGTCCTCTCTGGCCTTCCTGGCCTGCTTTGGCCTGCTTTAGCCTCTTTGACCTTCTTTGACCTTCTTTGACCTTCTTTGACCTTCTTTGACCTTCTCTGGCCTTATCTGGCCTTATCTGGCCTTATCTGGCCTTCTTTGGACTCTTTGTCCCTCTCTTACCCTCTTTGGCCTTCTCTGGCCTCTTTGGCTTTCCTTGGCCTTCTTTAGCCTTCTCTGGCATTCTGTAGCATTCTTTGGCCTTCTCTTGCCTTATTTGGCATCTTTGGCCTCTTTTGCCTTCTCTGGCCTTCTTTGGCCTTCTCTGCCTTCTTTGGCCTTCTTTGACTTTCCGTGGCCAATTTGGCCTTCTCTGGCCTTCTTTGTCCTCTCTGGCCTTCCTGGCCTGCTTTGGCCTGCTTTAGCCTCTTTGACCTTCTTTGACCTTCTTTGACCTTCTTTGACCTTCTCTGGCCTTATCTGTTCTTATCTGGCCTTATCTGGCCTTATCTGGCTATCTTTGGAGTCTTTGTCCCTCTCTTACCCTCTTTGGCCTTCTGTGGCCTCTTTGGCTTTCTCTGGCCTTCTTTGGCCTTCTGTATCCTTCTTTGGCCTACTTGACCTTCTTTGGCTATCTTTGGACTTCTTTGTCCTTCTTTGGCCTTGTTTGGCCTCGTTGGATTTCTCTGGCTTCCTTTGGCCTGATTTGGCCTGCTTTGGCCTGCTTTGGCCTCTTTTGGCCTGCTTTGGCCTGCTTTGGCCTGCTTTGGCCTGCTTTGGCCTGCTTTGGCCTTCTCAGGCCTTCTTTGGACTTCTTTGGACTCTTTGGCCCTCTCTTACCCTCTTTGGCCTTCTGTGGCCTCTTTGGCTTTCCTTGGCCTTCTTTAGCCTTCTCTGGCCTTCTGTAGCATTCTTTGGCCTACTTGACCTTCTTTGGCTATCTTTGGACTTCTTTGTCCTTCTTTGGCCTTCTTTTGCCTTCTGTGGCATTCTTTGGCCTTCTCTACCCTTCTCTGGACTTCTTTCCACTTCTGTGTCCTTCTTTGCACTTCTCTGGCCTTCTTTGGCCCTCTCTTACCCTCTTTGGCCTTCTTTGGCCTTCTTTGGCCTTCTTTGGCCTTCTTTGGCCTTCTTTGGACTCTTTGGCCCTCTCTTACCCTCTTTGGCCTCCTGTGGCCTCTTTGGCTTTCCTTGGCCTTCTCTGGCCTACTTTGGCCTTCTTTGTCCTTCTGTGGCCTTCTGTGACTTTCTGTGGCCACTCTGACTCTCTCTAGCCCTATTTGGCCTTCTTTGGCCTTCTGTAGCCTTCTGTGGCATTCTCTGGCCTTCTCTGGCCTTCATTGGCCTTCTTTGGATTTCTCTGGCTTCCTTTGGCCTGCTTTGGCCTCTTTTGGCTTGCTTTGGCCTCTTTTGGCCTGCTTTGGCCTCTTTTGGCCTGCTTTGGCCTCTTTTGGCCTGCTTTGGCCTGCTTTGGCTTCTTTGGCCTTCTCTGGCCTTCTTTGACCTTCTTTGGACTCTTTGGCCCTCTCTTACCCTCTTTGGCCTTCTGTGGCCTCTTTGGCTTTCCTTGGCCTCCTCTGGCCTCCTTTGGCCTTCTTTGGCCTTCTGTGGCCTTCTGTGGCCTTCTGTGGCCTTCTGTGGCCACTCTGACTCTCTCTAGCCCTATTTGGCCTTCTTTGGCCTTCTGTAGCCTTCTGTGGCATTCTCTGGCCTTCTCTGGCCTTCATTGGCCTTCTTTGGCATTCTTTAGCCTTTTTTGGCCTCTCTGGACTGCTTTGGCCTGCTTTGGCCTTCTGTGGCCTGCTTTGGCCTTCTGTGGCCTGCTTTGGCCTTCTGTGGCCTGCTTTGGCCTATTTGGCCTTCTCTGGCCTTCTTTGGCTTTTAGTGGCCTTCTTTGGCCTTCTTTGGCTTTCTGTGGCCTTCTTTGGTCTTCTCTGGCCTTCTTTGGCCTCTTTGGATTTCTCTGGCTTTCTTTGGCCTGCTTTGGCCTCTTTTGGCCTGCTTTGGCCTCTTTTGGCCTGCTTTGGCCTCTTTTGGCCTGCTGTGGCCTCTTTTGGCCTGCTTTGGCCTGCTGTGGCCTGCTTTGGCCTTCTGTGGCATTCTTTGGCCTTCTTTGACCTTCTTTGGACTTCTTTGGCCTATTTGGCCTTCTCTGGCCTTCTTTGGCCTTCTCTGGCCTTCTTTGGCCTTCTTTGGCCTCTTTGGATTTCTCTGGCTTCCTTTGGCCTGATTTGGGCTGCTTTGGCCTTCTTTGGCCTGCTTTGGCCTGCTTTGGCCTTCTTTGGCCTTCTCTGGCCTTCTCTGGCCTTCTTTGGACTCCTTGGCCCTCTCTTACCCTCTTTGGTCTTCTGTGGCCTCTTTGGCTTTCCTTGGCCTTCTTTAGCCTTCTCTGGCCTTCTGTAGCATTCTTTGGCCTTCTCTTGCCTTATTTGGCATCTTTGGCCTCTTTTGCCTTCTCTGGCCTTCTTTGGCCTTCTCTGCCTTCTTTGACTTTCCGTGGCCAATTTGGCCTTCTCTGGCCTTCTTTGTCCTCTCTGGCCTTCCTGGCCTGCTTTGGCCTGCTTTGACCTTCTCTGGCCTTCTCTGGCCTTCTGTGGCCTTCTTTGGACTCTTTGTCCCTCTCTTACCCTCTTTGGCTTTCTCTGGCCTTCTTTGGCCTTCTGTATCCTTCTTTGGCCTACTTGACCTTCTTTGGCTATCTTTGGACTTCTTTGTCCTTCTTTGGCCTTCTTTTGCCTTCTGTGGCATTCTTTGGTCTTCTCTACCCTTCTCTGGACTTCTTTCCCCTTCTGTGTCCTTCTTTGCACTTCTCTGGCCTTCTTTGGACTCTTTGGCCCTCTCTTACCCTCTTTGGCATTCTTTGGCCTTCTTTGGCCTTCTTTGGACTCTTTGGCCCTCTCTTACCCTCTTTGGCCTTCTGTGGCCTCTTTGGCTTTCCTTGGCCTCCTCTGGCCTCCTCTGGCCTTCTTTGGCCTGCTTTGGCCTTCTTTGTCCTTCTGTGGCCTTCTGTGGCTTTCTGAGGCCACTCTGACTCTCTCTAGACCTATTTGGCCTTCTTTGTCCTTCTGTAGCCTTCTGTGGCATTCTCTGGCCTTCTCTGGCCTTCATTGGCATTCTTTAGCCTTTTTTGGCCTCTCTGGACTGCTTTGGCCTGCTTTGGACTTCTGTGGCCTTCTTTGGCCTTCTGTGGCATTCTTTGGCCTTCTTTGACCTTCTTTGGACTTCTTTGGACTTATTTGGACTTCTTTGGACTTCTCTGGCCTTCTCTGGCCTTCTCTGGCCTTCTCTGGCCTTCTCTGGCCTTCTCTGGCCTTCTCTGGCCTTCTCTGGCCTTCTCTGACCTTCTCTGGCCTTCTTTGGCCTCTTTGGATTTCTCTGGCTTGCTTTGGCCTGCTTTGGCCTCTTTTGGCCTGCTTTGGCCTGCTTTGGCCTTCTTTGTCCTTCTTTGGCTTCTTTGGCCTTCTCTGGCCTTCTTTCACCTTCTGTGTCCTTCTTTGGACTCTTTGTCCCTCTCTTACCCTCTTTGGCTTTCTCTGGCCTTCTTTGGCCTTCTGTATCCTTCTTTGGCCTACTTGACCTTCTTTGGCTATCTTTGGACTTCTTTGTCCTTCTTTGGCCTTCTTTTGCCTTCTGTGGCATTCTTTGGTCTTCTCTACCCTTCTCTGGACTTCTTTCCCCTTCTGTGTCCTTCTTTGCACTTCTCTGGCCTTCTTTGGACTCTTTGGCCCTCTCTTACCCTCTTTGGCATTCTTTGGCCTTCTTTGGCCTTCTTTGGACTCTTTGTCCCTCTCTTACCCTCTTTGGCCTTCTGTGGCCTCTTTGGCTTTCCTTGGCCTTCTTTAGCCTTCTCTGGCCTTCTGTAGCATTCTTTGGCCTTCTCTTGCCTTATTTGGCGTCTTTGGCCTCTTTTGCCTTCTCTGCCTTCTTTGGCCTTCTTTGACTTTCCATGGCCAATTTGGCCTTCTCTGGCCTTCTTTGTCCTCTCTGGCCTTCCTGGCCTGCTTTGGCCTGCTTTAGCCTCTTTGAACTTCTTTGACCTTCTTTGACCTTCTTTGAACTTCTTTGACCTTCTTTGACCTTCTTTGACCTTCTGTGGCCTTCTGTGGCTTCCTTTGGCCTGCTTTGGCCTCTTTTGGCCTGCTTTGGCCTGCTTTGGCCTGCTTTGGCCTGCTTTGGCCTTCTTTGGACTTCTTTGGACTTCTTTGGCCTTCTCTGGCATTCTTTCGCCTTCTCTGACATTCTTTCGCCTTCTTTCGCCTTCTGTGTCCTTCTTTGGCCTACTTGGCCTTCTTTGGCCTTCTTTGGCCTTCTTTGGCTTTCTGTGGCCTTCTTTGCCCTTCTCTGGCCTTCTTTGGCCTTCTTTGGCCTCGTTGGATTTCTCTGGCTTCCTTTGGCCTGCTTTGGCCTGCTTTGGCCTCTTTTGGCCTGCTTTGGCCTGCTTTGGCCTGCTTTGGCTTCTTTGGCCTTCTCTGGCCTTCTTTGGACTTCTTTGGACTCTTTGGCCCTCTCTTACCCTCTTTGGCCTTCTGTGGCCTCTTTGGCTTTCCTTGGCCTTCTTTAGCCTTCTCTGGCCTTCTGTAGCATTCTTTGGCCTTCTCTTGCCTTATTTGGGGTCTTTGTCCTCTTTTGCCTTCTCTGGCCTTCTTTGGCCTTCTCTGCCTTCTTTGGCCTTCTTTGACTTTCCGTGGCCAATTTGGCCTTCTCTGGCCTTCTTTGTCCTCTCTGGCCTTCCTGGCCTGCTTTGGCCTGCTTTGGCCTCTTTTGGCCTCCTTTGGCCTCCTTTGGCCTCCTTTGGCCTCCTTTGGCCTCCTTTGGCCTCCTTTGGCCTTCTTTGGCCTTCTTTGGCCTTCTTTGGCCTTCTTTGGCCTTCTTTGGCCTTCTCTGGCCTTCTCTGGCCTTCTCTGGCCTCTTTGGATTTCTCTGGCTTCCTTTGTCCTGATTTGGCCTGCTTTGGCCTGCTTTGGCCTTCTTTGGCCTTCTGTGGCCTTCTTTGACCTTCTTTGACCTTCTGTGGCATTCTTTGTCCTTCTGTGGCATTCTTTGGTCTTCTTTGACCTACTTTGGCGTTCTTTGGCCTATTTGGCCTTCTCTGGCCTTCTTTGGCCTTCTTTTGCCTCTCTGGCCTTCTCTGGCCAGCTTTGGCCTGCTTTAGTCTCTTTGACCTTCTTTGACCTTCTTCGACCTTCTTTGACCTTATTTGACCTGCTTTGGCCTGCTTTGGCCTGCTTTGGCCTGCTTTGGCCTTCTGTGGCTACTCTGACTCTCTCTAGCCCTATTTGGCCTTCTTTGGCCTTCTGTAGCCTTCTGTGGCATTCTCTGGCCTTCTCTGGCCTTCATTGGCCTTCTTTGGCATTCTTTAGCCTTTTTTGGCCTCTCTGGACTGCTTTGGCCTTCTTTGGCCTGCTTTGGCATTCTTTGGCCTTCTGTGGCATTCTTTGGCCTTCTGTGGCATTCTTTGGCCTGCTTTGGCCTCTTTTGGCCTGCTTTGGCCTGCTTTGGCCTGCTTTGGCCTGCTTTGGCCTGCTTTGGCCTTCTCAGGCCTTCTTTGGACTTCTTTGGACTCTTTGGCCCTCTCTTACCCTCTTTGGCCTTCTGTGGCCTCTTTGGCTTTCCTTGGCCTTCTTTAGCCTTCTCTGGCCTTCTGTAGCATTCTTTGGCCTACTTGACCTTCTTTGGCTATCTTTGGACTTCTTTGTCCTTCTTTGGCCTTCTTTTGCCTTCTGTGGCATTCTTTGGCCTTCTCTACCCTTCTCTGGACTTCTTTCCACTTCTGTGTCCTTCTTTGCACTTCTCTGGCCTTCTTTGGCCC
Organism: Clamator glandarius; assembly: GCA_033459285.1. Taxonomy (NCBI): domain Eukaryota; kingdom Metazoa; phylum Chordata; class Aves; order Cuculiformes; family Cuculidae; genus Clamator; species Clamator glandarius. The sequence continues at coordinate 36,093 of JAUNZM010001887.1, read as the reverse complement.
TCTCTTACCCTCTTTGGCCTTCTTTGGCCTTCTTTGGCCTTCTTTGGCCTTCTTTGGCCTTCTTTGGCCTTCTTTGGACTCTTTGGCCCTCTCTTACCCTCTTTGGCCTTCTGTGGCCTTCTGTGGCTTTCTGAGGCCACTCTGACTCTCTCTAGACCTATTTGGCCTTCTTTGTCCTTCTGTAGCCTTCTGTGGCATTCTCTGGCCTTCTCCGGCCTTCATTGGCATTCTTTAGCCTTTTTTGGCCTCTCTGGACTGCTTTGGCCTGCTTTGGACTTCTGTGGCCTTCTTTGGCCTTCTGTGGCATTCTTTGGCCTTCTTTGACCTTCTTTGGACTTCTTTGGACTTATTTGGACTTCTTTGGACTTCTCTGGCCTTCTCTGGCCTTCTCTGGCCTTCTCTGGCCTTCTCTGGCCTTCTTTGGCCTTCTCTGGCCTTCTCTGGCCTCTTTGGATTTCTCTGGCTTGCTTTGGCCTGCTTTGGCCTCTTTTGGCCTGCTTTGGCCTGCTTTGGCCTTCTTTGTCCTTCTTTGGCTTCTTTGGCCTTCTCTGGCCTTCTTTCACCTTCTGTGTCCTTCTTTGGCCTACTTGGGCTTCTTTGGCCTTCTTTGGCCTTCTTTGGCCTTCTGTGGCCTTCTGTGGCATTCTTTAGCCTTCTCTACCCTTCTCTGGACTTCTTTCCCCTTCCTTGTCCTTCTTTGCAGTTCTCTGGCCTTCTTTGGCCTTCTTTGGACTCTTTGGCCCTCTCTTACCCTCTTTGGCCTTCTGTGGCCTCTTTGGCTTTCCTTGGCCTTCTTTAGCCTTCTCTGGCCTTCTGTAGCATTCTTTGGCCTTCTCTTGCCTTATTTGGCGTCTTTGGCCTCTTTTGCCTTCTCTGCCTTCTTTGGCCTTCTTTGACTTTCCATGGCCAATTTGGCCTTCTCTGGCCTTCTTTGTCCTCTCTGGCCTTCCTGGCCTGCTTTGGCCTGCTTTAGCCTCTTTGAACTTCTTTGACCTTCTTTGACCTTCTTTGAACTTCTTTGACCTTCTTTGACCTTCTTTGACCTTCTGTGGCCTTCTGTGGCTTCCTTTGGCCTGCTTTGGCCTCTTTTGGCCTGCTTTGGCCTGCTTTGGCCTGCTTTGGCCTGCTTTGGCCTTCTTTGGACTTCTTTGGACTTCTTTGGCCTTCTTTGGCCCTCTCTGGCATTCTTTCGCCTTCTCTGACATTCTTTCGCCTTCTTTCGCCTTCTGTGTCCTTCTTTGGCCTACTTGGCCTTCTTTGGCCTTCTTTGGCTTTCTGTGGCCTTCTTTGCCCTTCTCTGGCCTTCTTTGGCCTTCTTTGGCCTCGTTGGATTTCTCTGGCTTCCTTTGGCCTGATTTGGCCTGCTTTGGCCTCTTTTGGCCTGCTTTGGCCTGCTTTGGCCTGCTTTGGCTTCTTTGGCCTTCTCTGGCCTTCTTTGGACTTCTTTGGACTCTTTGGCCCTCTCTTACCCTCTTTGGCCTTCTGTGGCCTCTTTGGCTTTCCTTGGCCTTCTTTAGCCTTCTCTGGCCTTCTGTAGCATTCTTTGGCCTTCTCTTGCCTTATTTGGGGTCTTTGTCCTCTTTTGCCTTCTCTGGCCTTCTTTGGCCTTCTCTGCCTTCTTTGGCCTTCTTTGACTTTCCGTGGCCAATTTGGCCTTCTCTGGCCTTCTTTGTCCTCTCTGGCCTTCCTGGCCTGCTTTGGCCTGCTTTGGCCTCCTTTGGCCTTCTTTGGCCTCCTTTGGCCTTCTTTGGCCTCCTTTGGCCTCCTTTGGCCTCCTTTGGCCTCCTTTGGCCTTCTTTGGCCTTCTTTGGCCTTCTCTGGCCTTCTCTGGCCTTCTTTGGCCTTCTTTGGATTTCTCTGGCTTCCTTTGTCCTGATTTGGCCTGCTTTGGCCTGCTTTGGCCTTCTGTGGCATTCTTTGTCCTTCTGTGGCATTCTTTGGTCTTCTTTGACCTACTTTGGCGTTCTTTGGCCTATTTGGCCTTCTCTGGCCTTCTTTGGCCTTCTTTTGCCTCTCTGGCCTTCTCTGGCCAGCTTTGGCCTGCTTTAGTCTCTTTGACCTTCTTTGACCTTCTTCGACCTTCTTTGACCTTCTTTGACCTGCTTTGGCCTGCTTTGGCCTGCTTTGGCCTGCTTTGGCCTTCTGTGGCTACTCTGACTCTCTCTAGCCCTATTTGGCCTTCTTTGGCCTTCTATAGCCTTCTGAGGCATTCTCTGGCCTTCTCTGGCCTTCATTGGCCTTCTTTGGCATTCTTTAGCCTTTTTTGGCCTCTCTGGACTGCTTTGGCCTGCTTTGGCCTGCTTTGGCATTCTTTGGCTACTCTGACTCTCTCTAGCCCTATTTGGCCTTCTTTGGCCTTCTGTAGCCTTCTGTGGCATTCTCTGGCCTTCTCTGGCCTTCATTGGCCTTCTTTGGCATTCTTTAGCCTTTTTTGGCCTCTCTGGACTGCTTTGGCCTTCTTTGGCCTGCTTTGGCATTCTTTGGCCTTCTGTGGCATTCTTTGGCCTTCTGTGGCATTCTTTGGCCTGCTTTGGCCTCTTTTGGCCTGCTTTGGCCTGCTTTGGCCTGCTTTGGCCTGCTTTGGCCTGCTTTGGCCTTCTCAGGCCTTCTTTGGACTTCTTTGGACTCTTTGGCCCTCTCTTACCCTCTTTGGCCTTCTGTGGCCTCTTTGGCTTTCCTTGGCCTTCTTTAGCCTTCTCTGGCCTTCTGTAGCATTCTTTGGCCTACTTGACCTTCTTTGGCTATCTTTGGACTTCTTTGTCCTTCTTTGGCCTTCTTTTGCCTTCTGTGGCATTCTTTGGCCTTCTCTACCCTTCTCTGGACTTCTTTCCACTTCTGTGTCCTTCTTTGCACTTCTCTGGCCTTCTTTGGCCCTCTCTTACCCTCTTTGGCCTTCTTTGGCCTTCTTTGGCCTTCTTTGGCCTTCTTTGGCCTTCTTTGGCCTTCTTTGGACTCTTTGGCCCTCTCTTACCCTCTTTGGCCTTCTGTGGCCTTCTGTGGCTTTCTGAGGCCACTCTGACTCTCTCTAGACCTATTTGGCCTTCTTTGTCCTTCTGTAGCCTTCTGTGGCATTCTCTGGCCTTCTCCGGCCTTCATTGGCATTCTTTAGCCTTTTTTGGCCTCTCTGGACTGCTTTGGCCTGCTTTGGACTTCTGTGGCCTTCTTTGGCCTTCTGTGGCATTCTTTGGCCTTCTTTGACCTTCTTTGGACTTCTTTGGACTTATTTGGACTTCTTTGGACTTCTCTGGCCTTCTCTGGCCTTCTCTGGCCTTCTCTGGCCTTCTCTGGCCTTCTTTGGCCTTCTCTGGCCTTCTCTGGCCTCTTTGGATTTCTCTGGCTTGCTTTGGCCTGCTTTGGCCTCTTTTGGCCTGCTTTGGCCTGCTTTGGCCTTCTTTGTCCTTCTTTGGCTTCTTTGGCCTTCTCTGGCCTTCTTTCACCTTCTGTGTCCTTCTTTGGCCTACTTGGGCTTCTTTGGCCTTCTTTGGCCTTCTTTGGCCTTCTGTGGCCTTCTGTGGCATTCTTTAGCCTTCTCTACCCTTCTCTGGACTTCTTTCCCCTTCCTTGTCCTTCTTTGCAGTTCTCTGGCCTTCTTTGGCCTTCTTTGGACTCTTTGGCCCTCTCTTACCCTCTTTGGCCTTCTGTGGCCTCTTTGGCTTTCCTTGGCCTTCTTTAGCCTTCTCTGGCCTTCTGTAGCATTCTTTGGCCTTCTCTTGCCTTATTTGGCGTCTTTGGCCTCTTTTGCCTTCTCTGCCTTCTTTGGCCTTCTTTGACTTTCCATGGCCAATTTGGCCTTCTCTGGCCTTCTTTGTCCTCTCTGGCCTTCCTGGCCTGCTTTGGCCTGCTTTAGCCTCTTTGAACTTCTTTGACCTTCTTTGACCTTCTTTGAACTTCTTTGACCTTCTTTGACCTTCTTTGACCTTCTTTGACCTTCTGTGGCCTTCTGTGGCTTCCTTTGGCCTGCTTTGGCCTCTTTTGGCCTGCTTTGGCCTGCTTTGGCCTGCTTTGGCCTGCTTTGGCCTTCTTTGGACTTCTTTGGACTTCTTTGGCCTTCTTTGGCCCTCTCTGGCATTCTTTCGCCTTCTCTGACATTCTTTCGCCTTCTTTCGCCTTCTGTGTCCTTCTTTGGCCTACTTGGCCTTCTTTGGCCTTCTTTGGCTTTCTGTGGCCTTCTTTGCCCTTCTCTGGCCTTCTTTGGCCTTCTTTGGCCTCGTTGGATTTCTCTGGCTTCCTTTGGCCTGATTTGGCCTGCTTTGGCCTCTTTTGGCCTGCTTTGGCCTGCTTTGGCCTGCTTTGGCTTCTTTGGCCTTCTCTGGCCTTCTTTGGACTTCTTTGGACTCTTTGGCCCTCTCTTACCCTCTTTGGCCTTCTGTGGCCTCTTTGGCTTTCCTTGGCCTTCTTTAGCCTTCTCTGGCCTTCTGTAGCATTCTTTGGCCTTCTCTTGCCTTATTTGGGGTCTTTGTCCTCTTTTGCCTTCTCTGGCCTTCTTTGGCCTTCTCTGCCTTCTTTGGCCTTCTTTGACTTTCCGTGGCCAATTTGGCCTTCTCTGGCCTTCTTTGTCCTCTCTGGCCTTCCTGGCCTGCTTTGGCCTGCTTTGGCCTCCTTTGGCCTTCTTTGGCCTCCTTTGGCCTTCTTTGGCCTCCTTTGGCCTCCTTTGGCCTCCTTTGGCCTCCTTTGGCCTCCTTTGGCCTTCTTTGGCCTTCTTTGGCCTTCTTTGGCCTTCTCTGGCCTTCTCTGGCCTTCTTTGGCCTTCTTTGGATTTCTCTGGCTTCCTTTGTCCTGATTTGGCCTGCTTTGGCCTGCTTTGGCCTTCTGTGGCATTCTTTGTCCTTCTGTGGCATTCTTTGGTCTTCTTTGACCTACTTTGGCGTTCTTTGGCCTATTTGGCCTTCTCTGGCCTTCTTTGGCCTTCTTTTGCCTCTCTGGCCTTCTCTGGCCAGCTTTGGCCTGCTTTAGTCTCTTTGACCTTCTTTGACCTTCTTCGACCTTCTTTGACCTTCTTTGACCTGCTTTGGCCTGCTTTGGCCTGCTTTGGCCTGCTTTGGCCTTCTGTGGCTACTCTGACTCTCTCTAGCCCTATTTGGCCTTCTTTGGCCTTCTATAGCCTTCTGAGGCATTCTCTGGCCTTCTCTGGCCTTCATTGGCCTTCTTTGGCATTCTTTAGCCTTTTTTGGCCTCTCTGGACTGCTTTGGCCTGCTTTGGCCTGCTTTGGCATTCTTTGGCCTTCTGTGGCATTCTTTGGCCTTCTGTGGCATTCTTTGGCCTTCTGTGGCATTCTTTGGCCTGCTTTGGCCTCTTTTGGCCTGCTTTGGCCTGCTTTGGCCTGCTTTGGCCTGCTTTGGCCTTCTCTGGACTCTTTGGCCCTCTCTTACCCTCTTTGGCCTTCTGTGGCCTCTTTGGCTTTCCTTGGCCTTCTTTAGCCTTCTCTGGCCTTCTGTAGGATTCTTTGGCCTTCTCTTGCATTATTTGGCATCTTTGGCCTGCTTTGGCCTTCTTTGGACTCTTTGTCCCTCTCTTACCCTCTTTGGCCTTCTGTGGCCTCTTTGGCTTTCCTTGGCCTTCTTTCGCCTTCTTTTGCCTTCTTTGGTCTCTTTGGCCTTCTGTGGCATTCTCTTTCATTCTATGTCTTTCTTTGGCCCTCTCTGGCATTCTTTGGCCTTCTCTACCCTTCTCTGGCATTCTTTTGCCTACTGTGTCCTTTTTGGCCTTCTGTATCCTTCTTTGGCCTACTTGGCCTTCTTTGGTTATCTTTGGACTTCTTTGTCCTTCTTTGGCCTTCTTTTGCCTTCTGTGGCATTCTTTGGCCTTCTCTACCCTTCTCTGGCCTTCTTTCCCCTTCTGTGTCCTTCTTTGCACTGCTCTGGCCTTCTTTGGCCTTCTTTGGACTCTTTGCCCCTCTCTTACCCTCTTTGGCATTCTTTGGACTTCTTTGGCCTTCTTTGTCCTTCTTTGGACTCTTTGGCCCTCTCTTACCCTCTTTGTCCTTCTGTGGCCTCTTTGGCTTTCCTTGGCCTTCTTTGGCCTTCTCTGGCCTTATTTGGCCTTCTTTGTCCTTCTGTGGCCACTCTGACCCTCTCTAGTCCTATTTGGCCTTCTTTGGCCTTCTGTAGCCTTCTGTGGCATTCTCTGGCCTTCTCTGGCCTTTTTTGGCCTCTCTGGACTGTTTTGTCCTGCTTTGGCCTCTTTGTCCTTCTGTGGCCTTCTCTGGCCTTCTTTGACCTTCTTTGGCCTTCTTTGGCTTTCTGTGGCCTTCTTTGGCCTTCTCTGGCCTTCTTTGGCCTCTTTGGATTTCTCTGGCTTCCTTTGGCCTGCTTTGGCCTGCTTTGGCCTTCTTTGTCCTTCTTTGGCTTCTTTGGCCTTCTCTGGCCTTCTTTGGACTCTTTGGCCCTCTCTTACCCTCTTTGGCCTTCTGTGGCCTCTTTGGCTTTCCTTGGCCTTCTTTAGCCTTCTTTGGCTTCTGTAGCATTCTTTGGACTTCTCTTGCCTTATTTGGCATCTTTGGCCTGCTTTGGCCTTCTTTGGACTCTTTGGCCCTCTCTTACCCTCTTTGTCCTTCTGTGGCCTCTTTGGCTTTCCTTGGCCTTCTTTAGCCTTCTCTGGCATTCTGTAGCATTCTTTGGCCTTCTCTTGCCTTATTTGGCATCTTTTGCCTCTTTTGCCTTCTCTGGCCTTCTTTGGCCTTCTCTGCCTTCTTTGGCCTTCTTTGACTTTCCGTGGCCAATTTGGCCTTCTCTGGCCTTCTTTGTCCTCTCTGGCCTTCCTGGCCTGCTTTGGCCTGCTTTAGCCTCTTTGACCTTCTTTGACCTTCTTTGACCTTCTTTGACCTTCTTTGACCTTCTCTGGCCTTATCTGTCCTTATCTGTCCTTATCTGTCCTTATCTGGCCTTCTGTGGCCTTCTTTGGACTCTTTGTCCCTCTCTTACCCTCTTTGGCCTTCTGTGGCCTCTTTGGCTTTCTCTGGCCTTCTTTGGCCTTCTGTATCCTTCTTTGGCCTACTTGACCTTCTTTGGCTATCTTTGGACTTCTTTGTCCTTCTTTGGCCTTCTTTTGCCTTCTGTGGCATTCTTTGGCCTTCTCTACCCTTCTCTGGACTTCTTTCCACTTCTGTGTCCTTCTTTGCACTTCTCTGGCCTTCTTTGGCCCTCTCTTACCCTCTTTGGCCTTCTTTGGCCTTCTTTGGACTCTTTGGCCCTCTCTTACCCTCTTTGGCCTTCTGTGGCCTCTTTGGCTTTCCTTGGCCTTCTCTGGCCTACTTTGGCCTTCTTTGTCCTTCTGTGGCCTTCTGTGACTTTCTGTGGCCACTCTGACTCTCTCTAGCCCTATTTGGACTCTTTGGCCTTCTGTAGCCTTCTGTGGCATTCTCTGGCCTTCTCTGGCCTTCATTGGCCTTCTTTGGATTTCTCTGGCTTCCTTTGGCCTGCTTTGGCCTCTTTTGGCCTGCTTTGGCCTCTTTTGGCCTGCTTTGGCCTGCTTTGGCTTCTTTGGCCTTCTCTGGCCTTCTTTGACCTTCTTTGGACTCTTTGGCCCTCTCTTACCCTCTTTGGCCTTCTGTGGCCTCTTTGGCTTTCCTTGGCCTCCTCTGGCCTCCTTTGGCCTTCTTTGGCCTTCTTTGGCCTTCTGTGGCCACTCTGACTCTCTCTAGCCCTATTTGGCCTTCTTTGGCCTTCTGTAGCCTTCTGTGGCATTCTCTGGCCTTCTCTGGCCTTCATTGGCCTTCTTTGGCATTCTTTAGCCTTTTTTGGCCTCTCTGGACTGCTTTGGCCTGCTTTGGCCTTCTGTGGCCTGCTTTGGCCTTCTGTGGCCTGCTTTGGCCTTCTGTGGCCTTCTTTGGCCTATTTGGTCTTCTCTGGCCTTCTTTGGCTTTTAGTGGCCTTCTTTGGCCTTCTTTGGCTTTCTGTGGCCTTCTTTGGTCTTCTCTGGCCTTCTTTGGCCTCTTTGGATTTCTCTGGCTTTCTTTGGCCTGCTTTGGCCTCTTTTGGCCTGCTTTGACCTCTTTTGGCCTGCTTTGGCCTGCTGTGGCCTGCTTTGGCCTGCTGTGGCCTGCTTTGGCCTGCTGTGGCCTGCTTTGGCCTTCTGTGGCATTCTTTGGCCTTCTGTGGCATTCTTTCGCCTTCTTTGACCTTCTTTGGACTTCTTTGGCCTATTTGGCCTTCTCTGGCCTTCTTTGGCCTTCTCTGGCCTTCTTTGGCCTTCTTTGGCCTCTTTGGATTTCTCTGGCTTCCTTTGGCCTGATTTGGGCTGCTTTGGCCTTCTTTGGCCTTCTTTAGCCTGCTTTGGCCTGCTTTGGCCTTCTTTGGCCTTCTTTGGCCTTCTTTGGCCTTCTCTGGCCTTCTTTGGCCTTCTTTGGACTCTTTGGCCCTCTCTTACCCTCTTTGGTCTTCTGTGGCCTCTTTGGCTTTCCTTGGCCTTCTTTAGCCTTCTCTGGCCTTCTGTAGCATTCTTTGGCCTTCTCTTGCCTTATTTGGCATCTTTGGCCTCTTTTGCCTTCTCTGGCCTTCTTTGGCCTTCTCTGCCTTCTTTGACTTTCCGTGGCCAATTTGGCCTTCTCTGGCCTTCTTTGTCCTCTCTGGCCTTCCTGGCCTGCTTTGGCCTGCTTTGACCTTCTCTGGCCTTCTCTGGCCTTCTGTGGCCTTCTTTGGACTCTTTGTCCCTCTCTTACCCTCTTTGGCTTTCTCTGGCCTTCTTTGGCCTTCTGTATCCTTCTTTGGCCTACTTGACCTTCTTTGGCTATCTTTGGACTTCTTTGTCCTTCTTTGGCCTTCTTTTGCCTTCTGTGGCATTCTTTGGCCTTCTCTCCCCTTCTCTGGACTTCTTTCCCCTTCTGTGTCCTTCTTTGCACTTCTCTGGCCTTCTTTGGACTCTTTGGCCCTCTCTTACCCTCTTTGGCATTCTTTGGCCTTCTTTGGCCTTCTTTGGACTCTTTGTCCCTCTCTTACCCTCTTTGGCCTTCTGTGGCCTCTTTGGCTTTCCTTGGCCTCCTCTGGCCTCCTCTGGCCTTCTTTGGCCTGCTTTGGCCTTCTTTGTCCTTCTGTGGCCTTCTGTGGCTTTCTGTGGCCACTCTGACTCTCTCTAGACCTATTTGGCCTTCTTTGTCCTTCTGTAGCCTTCTGTGGCATTCTCTGGCCTTCTCTGGCCTTCATTGGCCTTCTTTGGCATTCTTTAGCCTTTTTTGGCCTCTCTGGACTGCTTTGGCCTGCTTTGGACTTCTGTGGCCTTCTTTGGCCTTCTGTGGCATTCTTTGGCCTTCTTTGACCTTCTTTGGACTTCTTTGGACTTATTTGGACTTCTTTGGACTTCTCTGGCCTTCTCTGGCCTTCTTTGGCCTTCTTTGGCTTTTAGTGGCCTTCTTTGGCCTTCTCTGGCCTTCTTTGGCCTTCTTTGGCCTTCTTTGGCCTTCTCTGGCCTTCTCTGGCATGCTTTGGCCTCTTTTGGCCTGCTTTGGCCTGCTTTGGCCTTCTTTGTCCTTCTTTGGCTTCTTTGGCCTTCTCTGGCCTTCTTTCACCTTCTGTGTCCTTCTTTGGCCTACTTGGGCTTCTTTGGCTATCTTTGGCCTTCTTTGGCCTTCTGTGGCCTTCTGTGGCCTTCTGTGGCATTCTTTAGCCTTCTCTACCCTTCTCTGGACTTCTTTCCCCTTCCTTGTCCTTCTTTGCAGTTCTCTGGCCTTCTTTGGCCTTCTTTGGACTCTTTGTCCCTCTCTTACCCTCTTTGGCCTTCTGTGGCCTCTTTGGCTTTCCTTGGCCTTCTTTAGCCTTCTCTGGCATTCTGTAGCATTCTTTGGCCTTCTCTTGCCTTATTTGGCATCTTTGGCCTCTTTTGCCTTCTCTGCCTTCTTTGGCCTTCTTTGACTTTCCGTGGCCAATTTGGCCTTCTCTGGCCTTCTTTGTCCTCTCTGGCCTTCCTGGCCTGCTTTGGCCTGCTTTAGCCTCTTTGATCTTCTTTGACCTTCTTTGACCTTCTGTGGCCTTCTGTGGCCTTCTGTGGCCTTCTGTGGCCTTCTGTGGCCTTCTGTGGCCTGCTTTGGCCTGCTTTGGCCTCTTTTGGCCTGCTTTGGCCTGCTTTGGCCTGCTTTGGCCTGCTTTGGACTTCTTTGGACTTCTTTGGACTTCTTTGGCCCTCTCTGGCATTCTTTGGCCTTCTCTACCCTTCTTTGGCATTCTTTCGCCTTCTCTAACATTCTTTCGCCTTCTTTCGCCTTCTGTGTCCTTCTTTGGCCTACTTGGACTTCTTTGGCCTTCTTTGGCCTTCTTTGGCTTTCTGTGGCCTTCTTTGGCCTTCTCTGGCCTTCTTTGGCCTTCTTTGGCCTCGTTGGATTTCTCTGGCTTCCTTTGGCCTGATTTGGCCTGCTTTGGCCTCTTTTGGCCTGCTTTGGCCTGCTTTGGCCTGCTTTGGCTTCTTTGGCCTTCTCTGGCCTTCTTTGGCCCTCTCTTACCCTCTTTGGCCTTCTGTGGCCTCTTTGGCTTTCCTTGGCCTTCTTTAGCCTTCTCTGGCCTTCTGTAGCATTCTTTGGCCTTCTCTTGCCTTATTTGGCATCTTTGGCCTCTTTGGCCTTCTCTGGCCTTCTTTGGCCTTCTCTGCCTTCTTTGGCCTTCTTTGACTTTCCGTGGCCAATTTGGCCTTCTCTGGCCTTCTTTGTCCTCTCTGGCCTTCCTGGCCTGCTTTGGCCTGCTTTAGCCTCTTTGACCTTCTTTGACCTTCTCTGGCCTTCTCTGGCCTTCTGTGGCCTTCTTTGGACTCTTTGTCCCTCTCTTACCCTCTTTGGCCTTCTGTGGCCTCTTTGGCTTTCTCTGGCCTTCTTTGGCCTTCTGTATCCTTCTTTGGCCTACTTGACCTTCTTTGGCTATCTTTGGACTTCTTTGTCCTTCTTTGGCCTTCTTTTGCCTTCTGTGGCATTCTTTGGCCTTCTCTACCCTTCTCTGGACTTCTTTCCCCTTCTGTGTCCTTCTTTGCACTTCTCTGGCCTTCTTTGGCCTTCTTTGGACTCTTTACCCCTCTCTTACCCTCTTTGGCATTCTTTGGCCTTCTTTGGCCTTCTCTGGCCTTCTTTGGCCTTCTTTGGACTCTTTGGCCCTCTCTTAACCTCTTTGGCATTCTTTGGCCTTCTTTGGACTCTTTCGCCCTCTCTTACCCTCTTTGGCCTTCTGTGGCCTCTTTGGCTTTCCTTGGCCTCCTCTGGCCACCTCTGGCCTTCTTTGGCCTGCTTTGGCCTTCTTTGTCCTTCTGTGGCCTTCTGTGGCATTCTCTGGCCTTCTCTGGCCTTCATTGGCCTTCTTTGGCATTCTTTAGCCTTTTTTGGCTTCCCTGGACTGCTTTGGCCTGCTTTGGCCTTCTGTGGCATTCTTTGGCCTTCTGTGGCATTCTTTGGCCTTCTGTGGCATTCTTTCGCCGTCTTTGACCTTCTTTGACCTTCTTTGGACTTCTTTGGCCTTATTTGGCCTTCTTTGGCCTTCTCTGGCCTTCTCTGGCCTTATTTGACCTTCTTTCGCCTTCTTTGGCTTTTAGTGGCCTTCTTTGTCCTTCTTTGGCTTTCTGTGGCCTTCTCTGGCCTTCTTTGGCCTTCTTTGGCCTCTTTGGATTTCTGTGGCTTCCTTTGGCCTGATTTGGCCTGCTTTGGCCTCTTTTGGCCTGCTTTGGCCTGCTTTGGCTTCTTTGGCCTTCTCTGGCCTTCTTTGTCCTTCTTTGGCCTCTTTGGCCCTCTCTTACCCTCTTTGGCCTTCTGTGGCCTCTTTGTCTTTCCTTGGCCTTCTATGGCCTTCTGTAGCATTCTTTGGCCTTCTCTGGCCTTCTTTGGCCTTCTCTGCCTTCTTTGGCCTTCTTTGGCTTTCTGTGGCCTGCTTTGGTCTGCTTTGGCCTTCTTTAGACTCTTTGGCCCTCTCTTACCCTCTTTGGCCTTCTGTGGCCTCTTTGGCTTTCCTTGGCCTTCTTTAGCCTTCTCTGGCTTTCTGTAGCATTCTTTGGCCTTCTCTTGCCTTATTTGGCATCTTTGGCCTATTTTGCCTTCTCTGGCCTTCTTTGGCCTTCTCTGCCTTCTTTGGCCTTCTTTGACTTTCCGTTGCCAATTTGGCCTTCTCTGGCCTTCTTTCCCCTGCTTTAGCCTGCTTTGGCCTTCATTGGCCTTCTTTGTCCTTATTTGGACTCTTTGGCCCTCTCTTACCCTCTTTGTCCTTCTGTGGCCTCTTTGGCTTTCCTTGGCCTCCTCTGGACTCCTCTGGCCTTCTTTGGCCTTCTTTGGCCTTCCTTGGCCTTCCTTGGCCTTCCTTGGCCTTCCTTGGCCTTCCTTGGCCTTTCTTTGGCCTTTCTTTGGCCTACTTGGCCTTCTTTGGCTATCTTTGGTCTTCTTTGGCCTTCTGTGGCCTTCTTTAGCCTTCTCTACCCTTCTCTGGCCTTCTTTCACCTTCTGTGTCCTTCTTTGCACTTCTCTAGACTTCTTTGGCCTTCTTTGGACTCTTTGGCCCTCTCTTACCCTCTTTGGCCTTCTGTGGCCTCTTTGTCTTTCCGTTGGCCTTCTATGGCCTTCTGTAGCATTCTTTGGCCTTCTCTGGCCTTATTTGTCGTCTTTAGCCTCTTTGGCCTTCTCTGGCCTTCTTTGGCCTTCTGTGCCTTCTTTGGCCTTCTTTGGCCTTCTGTGGCCTCCTTTGGCCTGCTTTGGCCTGCTTTGGCCTTCTTTAGACTCTTTGGCCCTCTCTTACCCTCTTTGGCCTTCTGTGGCCTCTTTGTCTTTCCTTGGCCTTCTATGGCCTTCTGTAGCATTCTTTCGCCTTCTCTGGCCTTATTTGTCGTCTTTACCCTCTTTTGACTTCTGTGGCCTTCTTTGGCTTTCTGTGGCCTCCTTTGGCCTGCTTTGGCCTGCTTTGGCCTCTTTTGGCCTGCTTTGGCCTGCTTTGGCCTTCTTTGGCCTCTTTTGGCCTGCTTTGGCCTGCTTTGGCCTTCTCTGGCCTTCTTTGGCCCTCTCTTCCCCTCTTTGGCCTTCTGTGGCCTCTTTGTCTTTCCTTGGCCTTCTATAGCCTTCTGTAGCATTCTTTGGCCTTCTCTGGCCTTATTTGTCGTCTTTAGCCTCTTTGGCCTTCTCTGGCCTTCTTTGGCCTTCTTTGGCCTCTTTGGATTTCTCTGGCCTCTTTTGGCCTCTTTTGGCCTGCTTTGGCCTGCTTTGGCCTGCTTTGGCCTTCTCTGGCCCTCTCTTACCCTCTTTGGCAATCTTTGGCCTTCTTTGGCCTTCTTTGGACTCTTTGGCCCTCTCTTACCCTCTTTGTCCTTCTGTGGCCTCTTTGGCTTTCCTTGGCCTCCTCTGGCCTTCTTTGGCCTGCTTTGGCCTTCTTTGTCCTTCTGTGGCCTTCTGGGTCTTCCTGTGGCCACTATGACCCCCTCTAGCCCTATTTGGACTTCTTTGGCCTTCTGTAGCCTTCTGTGGCATTCTCTGGCCTGCTCTGGCCTTCATTGGCCTTCTTTGGCATTCTTTAGCCTTTTTTGGCCTCTCTGGACTGCTTTGGCCTGCTTTGGCCTCTTTGTCCTTCTGTGGCATTCTTTGGCGTTCTTTGGCTTTCTTTCGCCTTCTTTGACCTTCTTTGGTGTTCTTTGTCCTATTTGGCCTTCTTTGGCCTTCTTTGGCCTTCTCTGGCCTGCTTTGGCCTGCTTTAGCCTCTTTGGCCTTCTCTGGCCTTCTCTGGCCTTCTCTTACCCTCTTTGGCCTTCTGTGGTGTCTTTGGCTTTCCTTGGCCTTCTTTGGCCTTCTTTGGCCCTCTCTGGCATTCTTTGGCCTTCTGTTGCATTCTTTGGCCTTCTCTACCCTTCTCTGGCCTTCTTTCGCCTTCTGTGTCCTTCTTTGCACTTCTCTAGACTTCTTTGGCCTTCCTTGGACTCTTTGGCCCTCTCTTACCCTCTTTGTCCTTCTGTGGCCTCTTTGTCTTTCCGTTGGCCTTCTATGGCCTTCTATAGCATTCTTTGGCCTTCTCTGGCCTTATTTGTCGTCTTTAGCCTCTTTTGACTTCTCTGGCCTTCTTTGACCTTCTGTGGCTTTCTTTCGCCTTCGTTGGCCTTCTCTGGCCTATTTGGCCTTCTCTGGCCTTCTTTGGCCTTCTCTGGCCTGCTTTGGCCTGCTTTGGCCTGCTTTGGCCTGCTTTGGCATTCTTTGGCCTTCTCTGGCATTCTTTGGCCTTCTTTGGCCTCTTTGGCCCTCTCTTACCCTCTTTGGCCTTCTGTGGCCTCTTTGTCTTTCCTTGGCCTTCTATGGCCTTCTGTAGCATTCTTTGGCCTTCTCTGGCCTTCTTTGGCCTTCTCTGCCTTCTCTGGCCTTCTTTGGCTTTCTGTGGCCTGCTTTGGTCTGCTTTGGCCTTCTTTAGACTCTTTGGCCCTCTCTTACCCTCTTTGGCCTTCTGTGGCCTCTTTGGCTTTCCTTGGCCTTCTTTAGCCTTCTCTGGCTTTCTGTAGCATTCTTTGGCCTTCTCTTGCCTTATTTGGCATCTTTGGCCTATTTTGCCTTCTCTGGCCTTCTTTGGCCTTCTCTGCCTTCTTTGGCCTTCTTTGACTTTCCGTTGCCAATTTGGCCTTCTCTGGCCTTCTTTCCCCTGCTTTAGCCTGCTTTGGCCTTCATTGGCCTTCTTTGTCCTTATTTGGACTCTTTGGCCCTCTCTTACCCTCTTTGTCCTTCTGTGGCCTCTTTGGCTTTCCTTGGCCTCCTCTGGACTCCTCTGGCCTTCTTTGGCCTTCTTTGGCCTTCCTTGGCCTTCCTTGGCCTTCCTTGGCCTTCCTTGGCCTTCCTTGGCCTTTCTTTGGCCTTTCTTTGGCCTACTTGGCCTTCTTTGGCTATCTTTGGTCTTCTTTGGCCTTCTGTGGCCTTCTTTAGCCTTCTCTACCCTTCTCTGGCCTTCTTTCACCTTCTGTGTCCTTCTTTGCACTTCTCTAGACTTCTTTGGCCTTCTTTGGACTCTTTGGCCCTCTCTTACCCTCTTTGGCCTTCTGTGGCCTCTTTGTCTTTCCGTTGGCCTTCTATGGCCTTCTGTAGCATTCTTTGGCCTTCTCTGGCCTTATTTGTCGTCTTTAGCCTCTTTGGCCTTCTCTGGCCTTCTTTGGCCTTCTGTGCCTTCTTTGGCCTTCTTTGGCCTTCTGTGGCCTTCTGTGGCCTGCTTTGGCCTTCTTTAGACTCTTTGGCCCTCTCTTACCCTCTTTGGCCTTCTGTGGCCTCTTTGTCTTTCCTTGGCCTTCTATGGCCTTCTGTAGCATTCTTTCGCCTTCTCTGGCCTTATTTGTCGTCTTTACCCTCTTTTGACTTCTGTGGCCTTCTTTGGCTTTCTGTGGCCTCCTTTGGCCTGCTTTGGCCTCTTTTGGCCTGCTTTGGCCTGCTTTGGCCTGCTTTGGCCTCTTTTGGCCTGCTTTGGCCTTCTCTGGCCTTCTTTGGCCCTCTCTTACCCTCTTTGGCCTTCTGTGGCCTCTTTGTCTTTCCTTGGCCTTCTATAGCCTTCTGTAGCATTCTTTGGCCTTCTCTGGCCTTATTTGTCGTCTTTAGCCTCTTTGGCCTTCTCTGGCCTTCTTTGGCCTTCTTTGGCCTCTTTGGATTTCTCTGGCCTCTTTTGGCCTCTTTTGGCCTGCTTTGGCCTGCTTTGGCCTTCTCTGGCCATCTCTTACCCTCTTTGGCAATCTTTGGCCTTCTTTGGCCTTCTTTGGCCTTCTTTGGACTCTTTGGCCCTCTCTTACCCTCTTTGTCCTTCTGTGGCCTCTTTGGCTTTCCTTGGCCTCCTCTGGCCTTCTTTGGCCTGCTTTGGCCTTCTTTGTCCTTCTGTGGCCTTCTGGGTCTTCCTGTGGCCACTATGACCCCCTCTAGCCCTATTTGGACTTCTTTGGCCTTCTGTAGCCTTCTGTGGCATTCTCTGGCCTGCTCTGGCCTTCATTGGCCTTCTTTGGCATTCTTTAGCCTTTTTTGGCCTCTCTGGACTGCTTTGGCCTGCTTTGGCCTCTTTGTCCTTCTGTGGCATTCTTTGGCGTTCTTTGGCCTTCTCTGGCCTGCTTTGGCCTGCTTTGGCCTGCTTTGGCCTGCTTTAGCCTTCTCTGGCCTTCTCTGGCTTTCTCTGGCCTTCTCTTACCCTCTTTGGCCTTCTGTGGTGTCTTTGGCTTTCCTTGGCATTCTTTGGCCTTCTGTTGCATTCTTTGGCCTTCTCTACCCTTCTCTGGCCTTCTTTCGCCTTCTGTGTCCTTCTTTGCACTTCTCTAGACTTCTTTGGCCTTCTTTGGACTCTTTGGCCCTCTCTTACCCTCTTTGTCCTTCTGTGGCCTCTTTGTCTTTCCGTTGGCCTTCTATGGCCTTCTGTAGCATTCTTTGGCCTTTTCTGGCCTTATTTGTTGTCTTTAGCCTCTTTTGACTTCTCTGGCCTTCTTTGACCTTCTGTGGCTTTCTTTCGCCTTCTTTGGCCTTCTCTGGCCTATTTGGCCTTCTCTGGCCTGCTTTGGCCTTCTCTGGCCTGCTTTGGCCTGCTTTGGCATTCTTTGGCCTTCTCTGGCCTTCTTTGGCCTTCTTTGGCCTCTTTGGCCCTCTCTTACCCTCTTTGGCCTTCTGTGGCCTCTTTGTCTTTCCTTGGCCTTCTATGGCCTTCTGTAGCATTCTTTGGCCTTCTCTGGCCTTCTTTGGCTTTCTGTGGCCTGCTTTGGTCTGCTTTGGCCTTCTTTAGACTCTTTGGCCCTCTCTTACCCTCTTTGGCCTTCTGTGGCCTCTTTGGCTTTCCTTGGCCTTCTTTAGCCTTCTCTGGCTTTCTGTAGCATTCTTTGGCCTTCTCTTACCTTATTTGGCATCTTTGGCCTATTTTGCCTTCTCTGGCCTTCTTTGACCTTCTTTGGTGTTCTTTGTCCTTCTTTGACTTTCCGTTGCCAATTTGGCCTTCTCTGGCCTTCTTTCCCCTGCTTTAGCCTGCTTTGGCCTTCATTGGCCTTCTTTGTCCTTATTTGGACTCTTTGGCCCTCTCTTACCCTCTTTGTCCTTCTGTGGCCTCTTTGGCTTTCCTTGGCCTCCTCTGGACTCCTCTGGCCTTCTTTGGCCTTCTTTGGCCTTCCTTGGCCTTCCTTGGCCTTTCTTTGGCCTTTCTTTGGCCTTTCTTTGGCCTACTTGGCCTTCTTTGGCTATCTTTGGTCTTCTTTGGCCTTCTGTGGCCTTCTTTAGCCTTCTCTACCCTTCTCTGGCCTTCTTTCACCTTCTGTGTCCTTCTTTGCACTTCTCTAGACTTCTTTGGCCTTCTTTGGACTCTTTGGCCCTCTCTTACCCTCTTTGGCCTTCTGTGGCCTCTTTGTCTTTCCGTTGGCCTTCTATGGCCTTCTGTAGCATTCTTTGGCCTTCTCTGGCCTTATTTGTCGTCTTTAGCCTCTTTGGCCTTCTCTGGCCTTCTTTGGCCTTCTGTGCCTTCTTTGGCCTTCTTTGGCCTTCTGTGGCCTGCTTTGGCCTTCTTTAGACTCTTTGGCCCTCTCTTACCCTCTTTGGCCTTCTGTGGCCTCTTTGTCTTTCCTTGGCCTTCTATGGCCTTCTGTAGCATTCTTTCGCCTTCTCTGGCCTTATTTGTCGTCTTTACCCTCTTTTGACTTCTGTGGCCTTCTTTGGCTTTCTGTGGCCTCCTTTGGCCTGCTTTGGCCTGCTTTGGCCTCTTTTGGCCTGCTTTGGCCTGCTTTGGCCTCTTTTGGCCTGCTTTGGCCTGCTTTGGCCTTCTCTGGCCTTCTTTGGCCCTCTCTTACCCTCTTTGGCCTTCTGTGGCCTCTTTGTCTTTCCTTGGCCTTCTATAGCCTTCTGTAGCATTCTTTGGCCTTCTCTGGCCTTCTTTGGCCTTCTTTGGCCTCTTTGGATTTCTCTGGCCTCTTTTGGCCTCTTTTGGCCTCTTTTGGACTGCTTTGGCCTGCTTTGGCCTTCTCTGGCCCTCTCTTACCCTCTTTGGCAATCTTTGGCCTTCTTTGGCCTTCTTTGGCCTTCTTTGGACTCTTTGGCCCTCTCTTACCCTCTTTGTCCTTCTGTGGCCTCTTTGGCTTTCCTTGGCCTCCTCTGGCCTTCTTTGGCCTGCTTTGGCCTTCTTTGGCCTTCTGTGGCCTTCTGGGTCTTCCTGTGGCCACTATGACCCCCTCTAGCCCTATTTGGACTTCTTTGGCCTTCTGTAGCCTTCTTTGGCCTTCTCTGGCCTTCTTTGGCCTTTTTTGGACTCTTTGGCCCTCTCTTACCCTCTTTGTCCTTCTGTGGCCTCTTTGGCTTTCCTTGGCCTCCTCTGGCCTCCTCTGGCCTGCTTTGGCCTGCTTTAGCCTCTTTGGCCTGCTTTGGCCTGCTTTGGCCTGCTTTGAACTTCTCTGGCCTTCTGTGGCTTTCTTTGGACTCTTTGTCCCTCTCTTACCCTCTTTGCCCTTCTGTGGCCTCTTTGGCTTTCCTTGGCCTTCTTTGGCCTTCTTTCGCCTTCTTTGGCCTCTTTGGCCTTCTGTGGCATTCTCTTTCATTCTATGTCCTTCTTTGGCCCTCTCTGGCAATCTTTGGCCTTCTGTGGCATTCTTTGGCCTTCTCTACCCTTCTCTGGCATTCTTTCGCCTTCTGTGTCCTTCTTTGGCTTTCTCTGGCCTTCTTTGGCCTTCTGTATCCTTCTTTGGCCTACTTGACCTTCTTTGGCTATCTTTGGACTTCTTTGTCCTTCTTTGGCCTTCTTTTGCCTTCTGTGGCATTCTTTGGCCTTCTCTACCCTTCTCTGGACTTCTTTCCCCTTCTGTGTCCTTCTTTGCACTTCTCTGGCCTTCTTTGGACTCTTTGGCCCTCTCTTACCCTCTTTGGCATTCTTTGGCCTTCTTTGGCCTTCTTTGTCCTTCTTTGGACTCTTTGGCCCTCTCTTACCCTCTTTGGCCTTCTGTGTCCTCTTTGGCTTTCCTTGGCCTCCTCTGGCCTCCTCTGGACTTCTTTGGCCTTCTTTGGCCTTCTGTGGCTTTCTGTGGCCACTCTGACTCTCTCTAGCCCTATTTGGCCTTCTTTGTCCTTCTGTAGCCTTCTGTGGCATTCTCTGGCCTTCTCTGGCCTTCATTGGCCTTCTTTGGCATTCTTTAGCCTTTTTTGGCCTCTCTGGACTGCTTTGGCATTCTTTGGCCTTCTATGGCATTCTTTGGCCTTCTGTGGCATTCTTTGGCCTTCTTTGACCTTCTTTGGCCTTCTTTGGCTTTTAGTGGCCTTCTTTGGCCTTCTTTGGCCTTCTTTGGCCTTCTTTGGCTTTCTGTGGCCTTCTTTGGCCTTCTCTGGCCTTCTTTGGCCTTCTTTGGCTTCTTTGGATTTCTCTGGCTTCCTTTGGCCTGCTTTGGCCTGCTTTGGCCTGCTTTGGCCTCTTTTGGCCTGCTTTGTCCTTCTTTGTCCTTCTTTGGCCTTCTTTGGCCTTCTTTGGCCTTCTTTGGACTCTTTGGCCCTCTCTTACCCTCTTTGGCCTTCTGTGGCCTCTTTGGCTTTCCTTGGCCTTCTTTAGCCTTCTCTGGCCTTCTGTAGCATTCTTTGGCCTTCTCTTGCCTTATTTGGGGTCTTTGGCCTCTTTTGCCTTCTCTGGCCTTCTTTGGCCTTCTCTGCCTTCTTTGGCCTTCTTTGACTTTCCGTGGCCTATTTGGCCTTCTCTGGCCTTCTTTGTCCTCTCTGGCCTTCCTGGCCTGCTTTGGCCTGCTTTGGCCTCCTTTGGCCTCCTTTGGCCTCCTTTGGCCTTCTGTGGCCTTCTGTGGCCTTCTGTGGCCTTCTGTGGCCTTCTGTGGCCTTCTGTGGCCTTCTGTGGCCTTCTGTGGCCTCTTTGGATTTCTCTGGCTTCCTCTGGCCTGATTTGGCCTGCTTTGGCCTCCTTTGGGCTGCTTTGGCCTGCTTTGGCCTGCTTTGGCCTGCTTTGGCCTTCTGTGGCCTTCTGTGGCCTTCTTTGACCTTCTTTGGCCTCTATGGCCTTCTGTGGCATTCTTTGTCCTTCTGTGGCATTCTTTGTCCTTCTGTGGCATTCTTTGTCCTTCTTTGACCTACTTTGGCGTTCTTTGGCCTATTTGGCCTTCTCTGGCCTTCTTTGGCCTTCTTTTGCCTCTCTGGCCTTCTCTGGCCAGCTTTGGCCTGCTTTAGTCTCTTTGACCTTCTTTGATCTTCTTTGACCTTCTTTGACCTTCTTTGGCCTTCTTTGACCTTCTTTGGCCTTCTCTGGCCTTCTCTGGCCTTCTCTGGCCTTCTCTGGCCTTCTCTGGCCTGCTTTGGCTTGCTATGGCCTTCTCTGGCCTTCTTTGGACTCTTTGTCCCTCTCTTACCCTCTTTGCCCTTCTGTGGCCTCTTTGGCTTTCCTTGGCCTTCTTTCGCCTTCTTTAGCCTTCTTTGGCCTCTTTGGCCTTCTGTGGAATTCTCTTTCATTCTATGTCCTTCTTTGGCCCGCTCTGGCATTCTTTGGCCTTCTGTGGCATTCTTTGGCCTTTTCTACCCTTCTCTGGACTTCTTTCTCCTACTGTGTACTTTTTGGCCTTCTGTATCCTTCTTTGGCCTACTTGACCTTCTTTGGCTATCTTTGGACTTCTTTGTCCTTCTTTGGCCTTCTTTTGCCTTCTGTGGCATTCTTTGGCCTTCTCTACCCTTCTCTGGCCTTCTTTCCACTTCTGTGGCCTTCTTTGCACTGCTCTGGCCTTCTTTGGCCTTCTTTGGACTCTTTGCCCCTCTCTTACCCTCTTTGGCATTCTTTGGCATTCTTTGGCCTTCTTTGGCCTTCTTTGGACTCTTTGGCCCTCTCTTACCCTCTTTGGCCTTCTGTGGCCTCTTTGGCTTTCCTTGGCCTCCTCTGGCCTCCTCTGGCCTTCTTTGGCCTGCTTTGGCCTGCTTTGGCCTCTTTGACCTTCTTTGACCTTCTCTGGCCTTCTCTGGCCTTCTCCTGGCCTTCTGTGGCCTTCTTTGGACTCTTTGTCCCTCTCTTACCCTCTTTGGCCTTCTGTGGCCTCTTTGGCTTTCTCTGGCCTTCTTTGGCCTTCTGTATCCTTCTTTGGCCTACTTGACCTTCTTTGGCTATCTTTGGACTTCTTTGTCCTTCTTTGGCCTTCTTTTGCCTTCTGTGGCATTCTTTGGCCTTCTCTACCCTTCTCTGGACTTCTTTCCCCTTCTGTGTCCTTCTTTGCACTTCTCTGGCCTTCTTTGGACTCTTTGGCCCTCTCTTACCCTCTTTGGCATTCTTTGGCCTTCTTTGGCCTTCTTTGGACTCTTTGGCCCTCTCTTACCCTCTTTGGCCTTCTGTGGCCTCTTTGGCTTTCCTTGGCCTCCTCTAGCCTCCTCTGGCCTTCTTTGGCCTGCTTTGGCCTTCTTTGTCCTTCTGTGGCCTTCTGTGGCTTTCTGTGGCCACTCTGACTCTCTCTAGCCCTATTTGGCCTTCTTTGTCCTTCTGTAGCCTTCTGTGGCATTCTCTGGCCTTCTCTGGCCTTCATTGGCCTTCTTTGGCATTCTTTAGCCTTTTTTGGCCTCTCTGGACTGCTTTGGCCTGCTTTGGACTTCTGTGGCATTCTTTGGCCTTCTGTGGCCTTCTTTGGCCTTCTTTGGCCTTCTTTGACCTTCTTTGGACTTCTTTGGCCTTCTCTGGCCTTCTCTGGCCTTCTCTGGCCTTCTCTGGCCTTCTCTGGCCTTCTCTGGCCTTCTCTGGCCTTCTCTGGCTTCCTTTGGCCTTCTCTGGCCTGCTTTGGCCTCTTTTGGCCTGCTTTGGCCTGCTTTGGCCTTCTTTGTCCTTCTTCGGCTTCTTTGGCCTTCTCTGGCCTTCTCTGGCCTTCTCTGGCCTTCTTTCACCTTCTGTGTCCTTCTTTGGCCTACTTGGGCTTCTTTGGCTATCTTTGGCCTTCTTTGGCCTTCTGTGGCCTTCTGTGGCATTCTTTAGCCTTCTCTACCCTTCTCTGGACTTCTTTCCCCTTCCTTGTCCTTCTTTGCAGTTCTCTGGCCTTCTTTGGACTCTTTGTCCCTCTCTTACCCTCTTTGGCCTTCTGTGGCCTCTTTGGCTTTCCTTGGCCTTCTTTAGCCTTCTCTGGCATTCTGTAGCATTCTTTGGCCTTCTCTTGCCTTATTTGGCATCTTTGGCCTCTTTTGCCTTCTCTGCCTTCTTTGGCCTTCTTTGACTTTCCATGGCCAATTAGGCCTTCTCTGGCCTTCTTTGTCCTCTCTGGCCTTCCTGGCCTGCTTTGGCCTGCTTTAGCCTCTTTGACCTTCTTTGGCCTTCTCTGGCCTTCTCTGGCCTTCTCTGGCCTTCTCTGGCCTTCTCTGGCCTGCTTTGGCCTGCTTTGGCCTGCTTTGGCCTGCTTTGGCCTGCTTTGGCCTGCTTTGGACTTCTTTGGACTTCTTTGGACTTCTTTGGACTTCTTTGGACTTCTTTGGCCTGCTTTGGCCTGCTTTGGCCTGCTTTGGCCTGCTTTGGCCTTCTCTGGCCTTCTCTGGCCTTCTCTGGCCTTCTCTGGCCCTCTCTTACCCGCTTTGGCCTTCTGTGGCCTCTTTGGCTTTCCTTGGCCTTCTTTAGCCTTCTCTGGCCTTCTGTAGCATTCTTTGGCCTTCTCTTGCCTTATTTGGCATCTTTGGCCTCTTTGGCCTTCTCTGGCCTTCTTTGGCCTTCTCTGCCTTCTTTGGCCTTCTTTGACTTTCCGTGGCCAATTTGGCCTTCTCTGGCCTTCTTTGTCCTCTCTGGCCTTCCTGGCCTGCTTTGGCCTGCTTTAGCCTCTTTGACCTTCTTTGACCTTCTCTGGCCTTCTCTGGCCTTCTCCTGGCCTTCTGTGGCCTTCTTTGGACTCTTTGTCCCTCTCTTACCCTCTTTGGCCTTCTGTGGCCTCTTTGGCTTTCTCTGGCCTTCTTTGGCCTTCTGTATCCTTCTTTGGCCTACTTGACCTTCTTTGGCTATCTTTGGACTTCTTTGTCCTTCTTTGGCCTTCTTTTGCCTTCTGTGGCATTCTTTGGCCTTCTCTACCCTTCTCTGGACTTCTTTCCCCTTCTGTGTCCTTCTTTGCACTTCTCTGGCCTTCTTTGGCCTTCTTTGGACTCTTTGCCCCTCTCTTACCCTCTTTGGCATTCTTTGGCCTTCTTTGGCCTTCTCTGGCCTTCTTTGGCCTTCTTTGGCCTTCTTTGGCCTTCTTTGGCCTTCTTTGGCCCTCTCTTACCCTCTTTGGCCTTCTGTGGACTCTTTGGCTTTCCTTGGCCTCCTCTGGCCACCTCTGGCCTTCTTTGGCCTGCTTTGGCCTTCTTTGTCCTTCTGTGGCCTTCTGTGGCATTCTCTGGCCTTCTCTGGCCTTCATTGGCCTTCATTGGCATTCTTTAGCCTTTTTTGGCCTCTCTGGACTGCTTTGGCCTGCTTTGGCCTTCTGTGGCATTCTTTGGCCTTCTGTGGCATTCTTTGACCTTCTGTGGCATTCTTTCGCCTTCTTTGACCTTCTTTGACCTTCTTTGGACTTCTTTGGCCTTATTTGGCCTTCTTTGGCCTTCTTTGGCCTTCTCTGGCCTTCTTTGACCTTCTCTGGCCTTCTTTGGCCTTCTTTGGCCTTCTTTGGCCTTCTTTGGCCTTCTTTGGCCTTCTTTGGCCTTCTTTGGCTTTCTGTGGCCTTCTCTGGCCTTCTTTGGCCTTCTTTGGACTCTTTGGATTTCTCTGGCTTCCTTTGGCCTGATTTGGCCTGCTTTGGCCACTTTTGGCCTGCTTTGGCCTGCTTTGGCTTCTTTGGCCTTCTCTGGCCTTCTTTGGCCTTCTTTGGACTCTTTGGCCCTCTCTTACCCTCTTTGGCCTTCTGTGGTCTCTTTGTCTTTCCTTGGCCTTCTATGGCCTTCTGTAGCATTCTTTGGCCTTTTCTGGCCTTATTTGTCGTCTTTAGCCTCTTTGGCCTTCTCTGGCCTTCTTTGGCCTTCTCTGGCTTCTTTGGCCTTCTTTGGCTTTCTGTGGCCTGCTTTGGCCTGCTTTGGCCTTCTTTAGACTCTTTGGCCCTCTCTTACCCTCTTTGGCCTTCTGTGGCCTCTTTGGCTTTCCTTGGCCTTCTTTAGCCTTCTCTGGCTTTCTGTAGCATTCTTTGGCCTTCTCTTGCCTTATTTGGCATCTTTGGCCTCTTTTGCCTTCTCTGCCTTCTTTGGCCTTCTTTGACTTTCCGTGGCCAATTTGGCCTTCTCTGGCCTTCTTTGTCCTCTCTGGCCTTCCTGGCCTGCTTTGGCCTGCTTTAGCCTCTTTGACCTTCTTTGACCTTCTGTGGCCTTCTGTGGCCTTCTGTGGCCTTCTGTGGCCTTCTGTGGCCTTCTGTGGCTTCCTTTGGCCTCTTTTGGCCTGCTTTGGCCTCTTTTGGTCTGCTTTGGCCTGCTTTGGCCTGCTTTGGACTGCTTTGGCCTGCTTTGGACTTCTTTGGCATTCTCTGGCATTCTTTGGCCTTCTCTACCCTTCTCTGGCATTCTTTCGCCTTCTCTGACATTCTTTCGCCTTCTTTCGCCTTCTGTGTCCTTCTTTGGCCTACTTGGCCTTCTTTGGCAATCTTTGGCCTTCTTTGGCTTTCTGTGGCCTTCTTTGGCCTTCTCTGGCCTTCTTTGGCCTCGTTGGATTTCTCTGGCTTCCTTTGGCCCGATTTGGCCTGCTTTGGCCTGCTTTCGCCTGCTTTGGCCTCTTTTGGCCTCCTTTGGCCTGCTTTGGCCTCCTTTGGCCTGCTTTGGCCTTCTTTGGACTCTTTGGCCCTCTCTTACCCTCTTTGGCCTTCTGTGGCCTCTTTGGCTTTCCTTGGCCTTCTTTAGCCTTCTCTGGCCTTCTGTAGCATTCTTTGGCCTTCTCTTGCCTTATTTGGCATCTTTGGCCTCTTTGGCCTTCTCTGGCCTTCTTTGGCCTTCTCTGCCTTCTTTGGCCTTCTTTGACTTTCCGTGGCCAATTTGGCCTTCCTGGCCTGCTTTGGCCTGCTTTAGCCTCTTTGACCTTCTTTGACCTTCTCTGGCCTTCTCTGGCCTTCTGTGGCCTTCTTTGGACTCTTTGTCCCTCTCTTACCCTCTTTGGCCTTCTGTGGCCTCTTTGGCTCTCTCTGGCCTTCTTTGGCCTTCTGTATCCTTCTTTGGCCTACTTGACCTTCTTTGGCTATCTTTGGACTTCTTTGTCCTTCTTTGGCCTTCTTTTGCCTTCTGTGGCATTCTTTGGCCTTCTCTACCCTTCTCTGGACTTCTTTCCCCTTCTGTGTCCTTCTTTGCACTTCTCTGGCCTTCTTTGGCCTTCTTTGGACTCTTTGCCCCTCTCTTACCCTCTTTGGCATTCTTTGGCCTTCTTTGGCCTTCTCTGGCCTTCTTTGGCCTTCTTTGGACTCTTTGGCCCTCTCTTACCCTCTTTGGCATTCTTTGGCCTTCTTTGGCCTTCTTTGGACTCTTTCGCCCTCTCTTACCCTCTTTGGCCTTCTGTGGCCTCTTTGGCTTTCCTTGGCCTCCTCTGGCCACCTCTGGCCTTCTTTGGCCTGCTTTGGCCTTCTTTGTCCTTCTGTGGCCTTCTGTGGCATTCTCTGGCCTTCTCTGGCCTTCTCGTGCCTTCATTGGCCTTCATTGGCATTCTTTAACCTTTTTTGGCCTCTCTGGACTGCTTTGGCCTGCTTTGGCCTTCTGTGGCATTCTTTGGCCTTCTGTGGCATTCTTTGGCCTTCTGTGGCATTCTTTCGCCTTCTTTGACCTTCTTTGACCTTCTTTGGACTTCTTTGGCCTTATTTGGCCTTCTTTGGCCTTCTTTGGCCTTCTCTGGCCTTCTTTGGCTTTTAGTGGCCTTCTTTGGCCTTCTTTGGCCTTCTTTGGCTTTCTGTGGCCTTCTCTGGCCTTCTTTGGCCTTCTTTGGCCTCTTTGGATTTCTCTGGCTTCCTTTGGCCTGATTTGGCCTGCTTTGGCCACTTTTGGCCTGCTTTGGCCTGCTTTGGCTTCTTTGGCCTTCTCTGGCCTTCTTTGTCCTTCTTTGGACTCTTTGGCCCTCTCTTACCCTCTTTGGCCTTCTGTGGCCTCTTTGTCTTTCCTTGGCCTTCTATGGCCTTCTGTAGCATTCTTTGGCCTTCTCTGGCCTTATTTGTCGTCTTTAGCCTCTTTGGCCTTCTCTGGCCTTCTTTGGCCTTCTCTGGCTTCTTTGGCCTTCTTTGGCTTTCTGTGGCCTGCTTTGGCCTGCTTTGGCCTTCTTTAGACTCTTTGGCCCTCTCTTACCCTCTTTGGCCTTCTGTGGCCTCTTTGGCTTTCCTTGGCCTTCTTTAGCCTTCTCTGGCTTTCTGTAGCATTCTTTGGCCTTCTCTTGCCTTATTTGGCATCTTTGGCCTCTTTTGCCTTCTCTGCCTTCTTTGGCCTTCTTTGACTTTCCGTGGCCAATTTGGCCTTCTCTGGCCTTCTTTGTCCTCTCTGGCCTTCCTGGCCTGCTTTGGCCTGCTTTAGCCTCTTTGACCTTCTTTGACATTCTTTGACCTTCTGTGACCTTCTGTGACCTTCTGTGACCTTCTGTGGCCTTCTTTGGCCTCTTTGGATTTCTCTGGCTTCCTTTAGCCTGCTTTGGCCTGCTTTGGCCTCTTTTGGCCTGCTTTGGCCTGCTTTGGCCTGCTTTGGCCTGCTTTGGCCTGCTTTGGACCTCTCTGGCATTCTTTGGCCTTCTCTACCCTTCTCTGGCATTCTTTCGCCTTCTTTCGCCTTCTGTGTCCTTCTTTGGCCTACTTGGCCTTCTTTGGCTATCTTTGGCCTTCTTTGGCCTTCTTTGGCTTTCTGTGGCCTTCTTTGGCCTTCTCTGGCCTTCTTTGGCCTTCTTTGGCCTCGTTGGATTTCTCTGGCTTCCTTTGGCCTGCTTTGGACTCTTTTGGCCTGCTTTGGCCTGCTTTGGCCTGCTTTGGCCTGCTTTGGCCTGCTTTGGCCTGCTTTGGCCTGCTTTGGCCTTCTCTGGCATTCTTTCGCCTTCTCTGACATTCTTTCGCCTTCTTTCGCCTTCTGTGTCCTTCTTTGGCCTACTTGGCCTTCTTTGGCTATCTTTGGCCTTCTTTGGCCTTCTTTGGCTTTCTGTGGCCTTCTTTGGCCTTCTCTGGCCTTCTTTGGCCTTCTTTGGCTTCGTTGGATTTCTCTGCCTTCCTTTGGCCTGATTTGGCCTGGTTTGGCCTCTTTTGGCCTGCTTTGGCCTGCTTTGGCCTGCTTTGGCCTCTTTTGGCCTGCTTTGGCCTGCTTTGTCCTTCTATGGCCTTCTTTGGACTCTTTGGCCCTCTCTTACCCTCTTTGGCCTTCTGTGGCCTCTTTGGCTTTCCTTGGCCTTCTTTAGCCTTCTCTGGCCTTCTGTAGCATTCTTTGGCCTTCTCTTGCCTTATTTGGCATCTTTGGCCTCTTTGGCCTTCTCTGGCCTTCTTTGGCCTTCTCTGCCTTCTTTGGCCTTCTTTGACTTTCCGTGGCCAATTTGGCCTTCTCTGGCCTTCTTTGTCCTCTCTGGCCTTCCTGGCCTGCTTTGGCCTGCTTTAGCCTCTTTGACCTTCTTTGACCTTCTCTGGCCTTCTCTGGCCTTCTCTGGCCTTCTTTGGACTCTTTGTCCCTCTCTTACCCTCTTTGGCCTTCTGTGGCCTCTTTGGATTTCTCTGGCCTTCTTTGGCCTTCTGTATCCTTCTTTGGCCTACTTGACCTTCTTTGGCTATCTTTGGACTTCTTTGTCCTTCTTTGGCCTTCTTTTGCCTTCTGTGGCATTCTTTGGCCTTCTCTACCCTTCTCTGGACTTCTTTCCCCTTCTGTGTCCTTCTTTGCACTTCTCTGGCTTTCTTTGGCCTTCTTTGGACTCTTTGCCCCTCTCTTACCCTCTTTGGCATTCTTTGGCCTTCTTTGGCCTTCTCTGGCCTTCTTTGGCCTTCTTTGGACTCTTTGGCCCTCTCTTACCCTCTTTGGCATTCTTTGGCCTTCTTTGTCCTTCTTTGGACTCTTTCGCCCTCTCTTACCCTCTTTGGCCTTCTGTGGCCTCTTTGGCTTTCCTTGGACTCCTCTGGCCTCCTCTGGCCTTCTTTGGCCTGCTTTGGCCTTCTTTGTCCTTCTGTGGCATTCTGTGGCATTCTGTGGCATTCTCTGGCCTTCTCTGGCCTTCTCTGGCCTTCTCTGGCCTTCTCTGGCCTTCTCTGGCCTTCTCTGGCCTTCTCTGGCCTTCTCTGGCCTTCTCTGGCCTTCTCTGGCCTTCTCTGGCCTTCTCTGGCCTTCTCTGGCCTTCATTGGCATTCTTTAGCCTTTTTTGGCCTCTCTGGACTGCTTTGGCCTGCTTTGGCCTTCTGTGGCATTCTTTGGCCTTCTGTGGCATTCTTTGACCTTCTGTGGCATTCTTTCGCCTTCTTTGACCTTCTTTGACCTTCTTTGGACTTCTTTGGCCTTATTTGGCCTTCTTTGGCCTTCTCTGGCCTTCTTTGACCTTCTTTGGTTTTTAGTGGCCTTCTTTGGCCTTCTTTGGCCTTCTGTGGCCTTCTTTACCCTTCTCTGGCCTTCTTTGGCCTTCTTTGGCCTCTTTGGATTTCTCTGGCTTCTTTTGGCCTGATTTGGCCTGCTTTGGCCTCTTTTGGCCTGCTTTGGCCTGCTTTGGCTTCTTTGGCCTTCTCTGGCCTTCTTTGGCCTTCTTTGGACTCTTTGGCCCTCTCTTACCCTCTTTGGCCTTCTGTGGCCTCTTTGTCTTTCCTTGGCCTTCTATGGCCTTCTGTAGCATTCTTTGGCCTTCTCTGGCCTTATTTGTCGTCTTTAGCCTCTTTGGCCTTCTCTGGCCTTCTTTGGCCTTCTCTGCCTTATTTGGCCTTCTTTGGCTTTCTGTGGCCTGCTTTGGCCTGCTTTGGCCTTCTTTAGACTCTTTGGCCCTCTCTTACCCTCTTTGTCCTTCTGTGGCCTCTTTGGCTTTCCTTGGCCTTCTTTAGCCTTCTCTGGCTTTCTGTAGCATTCTTTGGCCTTCTCTTACCTTATTTGGCATCTTTGGCCTATTTTGCCTTCTCTGGCCTTCTTTGGCCTTCTCTGCCTTCTTTGGCCTTCTTTGACTTTCCGTTGCCAATTTGGCCTTCTCTGGCCTTCTTTCCCCTGCTTTAGCCTGCTTTGGCCTTCATTGGCCTTCTTTGTCCTTATTTGGACTCTTTGGCCCTCTCTTACCCTCTTTGTCCTTCTGTGGCCTCTTTGGCTTTCCTTGGCCTCCTCTGGACTCCTCTGGCCTTCTTTGGTCTTCTTTGGCCTTCTGTGGCCTTCTTTAGCCTTCTCTACCCTTCTCTGGCCTTCTTTCACCTTCTGTGTCCTTCTTTGCACTTCTCTAGACTTCTTTGGCCTTCTTTGGACTCTTTGGCCCTCTCTTACCCTCTTTGGCCTTCTGTGGCCTCTTTGTCTTTCCGTTGGCCTTCTATGGCCTTCTGTAGCATTCTTTGGCCTTCTCTGGCCTTATTTGTCGTCTTTAGCCTCTTTGGCCTTCTCTGGCCTTCTTTGGCCTTCTCTGCCTTCTTTGGCCTTCTTTGGCTTTCTGTGGCCTGCTTTGGCCTGCTTTGGCCTGCTTTGGCCTTCTTTAGACTCTTTGGCTCTCTCTTACCCTCTTTGGCCTTCTGTGGCCTCTTTGTCTTTCCTTGGCCTTCTATGGCCTTCTGTAGCATTCTTTCGCCTTCTCTGGCCTTATTTGTCGTCTTTACCCTCTTTTGACTTCTGTGGCCTTCTTTGGCTTTCTGTGGCCTCCTTTGGCCTGCTTTGGCCTCTTTTGGCCTGCTTTGGCCTGCTTTGGCCTTCTCTGGCCTTCTTTGGCCCTCTCTTACCTTCTTTGGCCTTCTGTGGCCTCTTTGTCTTTCCTTGGCCTTCTATAGCCTTCTGTAGCATTCTTTGGCCTTCTCTGGCCTTATTTGTCGTCTTTAGCCTCTTTGGCCTTCTCTGGCCTTCTTTGGCCTTCTTTGGCCTCTTTGGATTTCTCTGGCCTCCTTTGGCCTCTTTTGGCCTCTTTTGGCCTGCTTTGGCATGCTTTGGCCTGCTTTGGCCTTCTCTGGCCTTCTTTGGACTCTTTGGCCCTCTCTTACCCTCTTTGGCCTTCTTTGGCCTTCTTTGGACTCTTTGGCCCTCTCTTACCCTCTTTGTCCTTCTGTGGCCTCTTTGGCTTTCCTTGGCCTCCTCTGGCCTTCTTTGGCCTGCTTTGGCCTTCTTTGTCCTTCTGTGGCCTTCTGGGGCTTCCTGTGGCCACTCTGACCCCCTCTAGCCCTATTTGGACTTCTTTGGCCTTCTGTAGCCTTCTGTGGCATTCTCTGGCCTGCTCTGGCCTTCATTGGCCTTCTTTGGCATTCTTTAGCCTTTTTTGGCCTCTCTGGACTGCTTTGGCCTGCTTTGGCCTCTTTGTCCTTCTGTGGCATTCTTTGTCCTTCTGTGGCATTCTTTGGCGTTCTGTGGCTTTCTTTCGCCTTCTTTGACCTTCTTTGGTGTTCTTTGTCCTATTTAGCCTTCTTTGGCCTTCTTTGGCCTTCTCTGGCCTGCTTTGGCCTGCTTTAGCCTCTTTGGACTTCTTTGGCCTTCTCTGGCCTTCTCTGGCCTTCTCTGGCCTTCTCTTACCCTCTTTGGCCTTCTGTGGTGTCTTTGGCTTTCCTTGGCCTTCTTTGGCGTTCTTTGGCCCTCTCTGGCATTCTTTGGCCTTCTGTTGCATTCTTTGGCCTTCTCTACCCTTCTCTGGCCTTCTTTCACCTTCTGTGTCCTTCTTTGCACTTCTCTAGACTTCTTTGGCCTTCTTTGGACTCTTTGGCCCTCTCTTACCCTCTTTGGCATTCTTTGGCCTTCTTTGGCCTTCTCTGGCCTTCTTTGGCCTTCTTTGGACTCTTTGGCCCTCTCTTACCCTCTTTGGCATTCTTTGGCCTTCTTTGTCCTTCTTTGGACTCTTTGGCCCTCTCTTACCCTCTTTGTCCTTCTGTGGCCTCTTTGTCTTTCCGTTGGCCTTCTATGGCCTTCTGTAGCATTCTTTGGCCTTCTCTGGCCTTATTTGTCGTCTTTAGCCTCTTTTGACTTCTCTGGCCTTCTTTGGCCTTCTTTTGCCTCTCTGGCCTTCTCTGGCCAGCTTTGGCCTGCTTTAGTCTCTTTGACCTTCTTTGACCTTCTTTGACCTTCTTTGACCTTCTTTGACCTTCTTTGGACTCCTTTGGCCTTCTCTGGCCTTCTCTGGCCTTCTCTGGACTTCTCTGGCCTTCTCTGGACTTCTCTGGCCTTTTGTGGCCTTCTCTGGCCTGCTTTGGCTTGCTATGGCCTTCTCTTGCCTTCTTTGGACTCTTTGGCCCTCTCTTACCCTCTTTGGCCTTCTGTGGCCTCTTTGGCTTTCCTTGGCCTTCTTTCGCCTTCTTTTGCCTTCTTTGGCCTGCTTTGGAATTCTTTGGCCTTCTGTGGCCACTCTGACTCTCTCTAGCCCTATTTGGCCTTCTTTGTCCTTCTGTAGCCTTCTGTGGCATTCTCTGGCCTTCTCTGGCGTTCATTGGCCTTCTTTGGCATTCTTTAGCCTTTTTTGGCCTCTCTGGACTGCTTTGGCCTGCTTTGGCCTTCTGTGGCATTCTTTGGCCTTCTGTGGCTTTCTTTCGCCTTCTTTGACCTTCTTTGGACTTCTCTGGCCTTCTTTGGCCTTCTTTGGCCTCTCTGGCCTTCTCTGGCCTGCTTTGGCCTTCTTTAGCCTCTTTGAACTTTTTTGACCTTCTTTGGACTTCTTTGGCCTTATTTGGCATTCTCTGGCCTTCTTTGACCTTCTTTGGCTTTCTGTGGCCTTCTTTGGCCTTCTCTGGCCTTCTTTGGCCTTCTTTGGCCTCTTTGGATTTCTCTGGCTTCCTTTGGCCTGATTTGGCCTGCTTTGGCCTCTTTTGGCCTGCTTTGGCCTCCTTTGGCCTGCTTTGGCCTCCTTTGGCCTCCTTTGGCCTCCTTTGGCCTTCTCTGGCCTTCTCTGGCCCTCTCTTACCCTCTTTGGCCTTCTGTGGCCTCTTTGGCTTTCCTTGGCCTTCTTTAGCCTTCTCTGGCCTTCTGTAGCATTCTTTGGCCTTCTGTTGCCTTATTTGGGGTCTTTGGCCTCTTTTGCCTTCTTTGGCCTTCTTTGGCCTTCTTTGACTTTCCGTGGCCAATTTGGCCTTCTCTGGCCTTCTTTGTCCTCTCTGGCCTTCCTGGCCTGCTTTTTCCTGCTTTAGCCTCTTTGACCTTCTTTGACCTTCTCTGGCCTTCTCTGGCCTTCTCCTGGCCTTCTCCTGGCCTTCTTTGGACTCTTTGTCCCTCTCTTACCCTCTTTGGCCTTCTGTGGCCTCTTTGGCTTTCTCTGGCCTTCTTAGGCCTTCTGTATCCTTCTTTGGCCTACTTGACCTTCTTTGGCTATCTTTGGACTTCTTTGTCCTTCTTTGGCCTTCTTTTGCCTTCTGTGGCATTCTTTGGCCTTCTCTACCCTTCTCTGGCCTTCTTTCCCCTTCTGTGTCCTTCTTTGCACTTCTCTGGCCTTCTTTGGCCTTCTTTGGACTCTTTGGCCCTCTCTTACCCTCTTTGGCCTTCTGTGGCCTCTTTGGCTTTCCTTGGCCTTCTTTCGCCTTCTTTTGCCTTCTTTGGCCTCTTTGGCATTCTGTGGCATTCTCTTTCATTCTATGTCCTTCTTTGGCCCTCTCTGGCATTCTTTGGCCTTCTGTGGCATTCTTTGGCCTTCTCTACCCTTCTCTGGCATTCTTTCGCCTACTGTGTCCTTTTTGGCCTTCTGTATCCTTCTTTGGCCTACTTGACCTTCTTTGGCTATCTTTGGACTTCTTTGTCCTTCTTTGGCCTTCTTTTGCCTTCTGTGGCATTCTTTGGCCTTCTCTACCATTCTCTGGACTTCTTTCCCCTTCTGTGTCCTTCTTTGCACTTCTCTGGCATTCTTTGGACTCTTTGGCCCTCTCTTACCCTCTTTGACATTCTTTGGCCTTCTTTGGCCTTCTCTGGCCTTCTTTGGCCTTCTTTGGACTCTTTGGCCCTCTCTTACCCTCTTTGGCATTCTTTGGCCTTCTTTGTCCTTCTTTGGACTCTTTGGCCCTCTCTTACCCTCTTTGGCTTTCCTTGGCCTCCTCTGGCCTCCTCTGGCCTTCTTTGGCCTGCTTTGGCCTGCTTTGTCCTTCTGTGGCCTTCTGTGGCATTCTCTGGCCTTCTCTGGCCTTCATTGGCCTTCTTTGGCATTCTTTAGCCTTTTTTGGCCTCTCTGGACTGCTTTGGCCTGCTTTGGCCTTCTGTGGCATTCTTTGGCCTTCTGTGGCATTCTTTGACCTTCTGTGGCATTCTTTCGCCTTCTTTGACCTTCTTTGACCTTCTTTGGACTTCTTTGGTCTTATTTGGCCTTCTTTGGCCTTCTTTGGCCTTCTTTGGCATTCTTTGGCCTTCTTTGGCCTTCTTTGGCCTTCTTTGGCCTTCTTTGGCCTTCTTTGGCCTTCTTTCGCCTTCTCTGGCATTCTTTCGCCTTCTCTGGCCTTCTTTCGCCTTCTCTGGCCTTCTTATGCCTACTTGGCCTTCTTTGGCCTACTTGGCCTTCTTTGGCCTACTTGGCCTTCTTTGGCTATCTTTGGCCTTCTTTGGCCTTCTTTGGCCTTCTGTTTACTTCTCTGGCCTTCTTTGGCCTTCTTTGGCCTCTTTGGATTTCTCTGGCTTCCTTTGGCCTGATTTGGACTGCATTGGCCTGCTTTGGCCTCTTTTGGCCTGCTTTGGCCTGCTTTGGCCCTCTCTTACCCTCTTTGGCCTTCTGTGGCCTCTTTGGCTTTCCTTGGCCTTCTTTAGCCTTCTCTGGTCTTCTGTAGCATTCTTTGGCCTTCTCTTGCCTTATTTGGCATCTTTGGCCTCTTTTGCCTTCTCTGGCCTTCTTTGGCCTTCTTTGGACTCTTTGGCCCTCTCTTACCCTCTTTGGCTTTCTGTGGCCTCTTTGGCTTTCCTTGGCCTTCTTTGGCCTTCTCTGGCCTTCTGTAGCATTCTTTGGCCTTCTCTTGCCTTATTTGGCATCTTTGGCCTCTTTGGCCTTCTCTGGCCTTCTTTGGCCTTCTCTGCCTTCTTTGGCCTTCTTTGACTTTCCGTGTCCAATTTGGCTTTCTCTGGCCTTCTTTGTCCTCTCTGGCCTTCCTGGCCTGCTTTAGCCTCTTTGACCTTCTTTGACCTTCTTTGGACTTCTTTGGACTTCTTTGGACTTCTTTGGACTTCTTTGGCCTTCTCTGGCCTTCTCTGGCCTTCTCTGGCCTTCTCTGGCCTTCTCTGGCCTTCTCTGGCCTTCTCTGGCCTTCTCTGGCCTTCTCTGGACTCTTTGTCCCTCTCTTACCCTCTTTGGCCTTCTGTGGCCTCTTTGGCTTTCCTTGGCCTTCTTTCGCCTTCTTTTGCCTTCTTTGGACTCTTTGGCCTTCTGTGGCATTCTCTTTCATTCTATGTCCTTCTTTGGCCCTCTCTGGCATTCTTTGGCCTTCTGTGGCATTCTTTGGCCTTCTCTACCCTTCTCTGGTATTCTTTCGCCTACTGTGTCCTTTTTTGCCTTTCTCTGGCCTTCTTTGGCCTTCTGTATCCTTCTTTGGCCTACTTGGCCTTCTTTGGCTATCTTTGGACTTCTTTGTTCTTCTTTGGCCTTCTTTTGCCTTCTGTGGCATTCTTTGGCCTTCTCTACCCTTCTCTGGCCTTCTTTCCCCTTATGTGTCCGTCTTTGCACTTCTCTGGCCTTCTTTGGCCTTCTTTGGACTCTTTGCCCCTCTCTTACCCTCTTTGGCATTCTTTGGCCTTCTTTGGCCTTCTTTGTCCTTCTTTGGACTCTTTGGCCCTCTCTTACCCTCTTTGTACTTCTGTGGCCTCTTTGGCTTTCCTTGGCCTTCTTTGGCCTTCTCTGGACTTATTTGGCCTTCTTTGGCCTTCTGTGGCCTTCTGTGGACACTCTGACCCTCTCAAGCCCTATTTGGCCTTCTTTGGCCTTCTGTAGCCTTCTGTGGCATTCTCTGGCCTTCTCTGGCCTTCATTGGCCTTTTTTGTCCTCTCTGGACTGTTTTGTCCTGCTTTGGCCTGCTTTGGCCTCTTTGTCCTTCTGTGGCATTCTTTGGCCTTCTGTGGCATTCTTTGGCCTTCTGTGGCATTCTTTGGCCTTCTTTGACCTACTTTGGCGTTCTTTGGCCTATTTGGCCTTCTCTGGCCATCTTTGGCCTTCTTTTACCTCTCTGGCCTTCTCTGGCCAGCTTTGGCCTGCTTTAGCCTCTTTGACCTTCATTGACCTTCATTGACCTTCTTTGACCTTCTTTGACCTTCTTTGACCTTCTTTGACCTTCTTTGACCTTCTTTGACCTTCTTTGACCTTCTTTGGACTTCTTTGACCTTCTTTGGACTTCTTTGGACTTCTTTGGACTTCTTTGGACTTCTTTGGACTTCTTTGGACTTCTTTGGACTTCTTTGGACTTCTTTGGACTTCTCTGGCATTCTTTCGCCTTCTCTGACATTCTTTCCCCTTCTCTGGCCTTCTTTCGCCTTCTGTGTCCTTCTTTGGCCTACTTGGCCTTCTTTGGCTATCTTTGGCCTTCTTTGGCCTTCTCTGGCCTTCTTTGGCCTTTTTGAATTTCTCTGGCTTCCTTTGGCCTGATTTGGCCTGCTTTGGCCTCTTTTGGCCTGCTTTGGCCTGCTTTGGCCTTCTTTGTCCTTCTTTGGCCTTCTCTGGCCTTCTCTGGACTTTTTGGCCCTCTCTTACCCTCTTTGGCCTTCTGTGGCCTCTTTGGCTTTCCTTGGCCTTCTTTAGCCTTCTCTGGCCTTCTGTAGCATTCTTTGGCCTTCTCTTGCCTTATTTGGCATCTTTGTCCTCTTTTACCTTCTCTGGCCTTCTCCTGGCCTTCTGTGGCCTTCTTTGGACTCGTTGTCCCTCTCTTACCCTCTTTGGCCTTCTGTGGCCTCTTTGGCTTTCTCTGGCCTTCTTTGGCCTTCTGTATCCTTCTTTGGCCTACTTGACCTTCTTTGGCTATCTTTGGACTTCTTTGTCCTTCTTTTGCCTTCTGTGGCATTCTTTGGCCTTCTCTACCCTTCTCTGGACTTCTTTCCCCTTCTGTGTCCTTCTTTGCACTTCTCTGGCCTTCTTTGGACTCTTTGGCCCTCTCTTACCCTCTTTGGCATTCTTTGGCCTTCTTTGGCCTTCTTTGGACTCTTTGGCCCTCTCTTACCCTCTTTGGCCTTCTGTGGCCTCTTTGGCTTTCCTTGGCCTCCTCTGGCCTTCTTTGGCCTGCTTTGGCCTTCT
>JAUNZM010001886.1:0-38612 GCA_033459285.1 Clamator glandarius | reverse complement strand
TCTAGAAGGGTCTGTAGGCTTTTAGAATGGTCCTGGGGGGCTGTAGAAGTGTCTGGGGGCTTTTAGAAGGGTCCTGGTGTCCTCTAGAAGGGTCTGAGGGCTTTAGAATGGTCCTGGGAGGCTCTAGAATGGTCTGGGGTTTTTTAGAAGGATCCGGGGAGGGTCTAGAAGGGTCTGGGGGCTTTTAGAAGGGTCCTGGGGGCCTCTAGAAGGGTCTGGGGGCATTTAGATGGGTCATAGGGGGCTCTAGAAGGGTCAGGGTGCTTTTAGAAGGGTCCTGGGGGGCTCTAGAAGGGTCTGGGGGCTTTTAGAATGATCCGGGGACGGTCTAGAAGGGTCTGGGTGCTTTTTGAAGGATCCTAGGGGGCTCTAGAAGGGTCTGAGGGCGTTTAGAAGGATCCGGGGAGTGTCTAGAAGGGTCTGGGGGCTTTTAGAAGGGTCCTGGGGGTCTCTAGAAGGGTCTGGTGGCTTTTAGAAGGGTCCTGGGAGGCTCTAGAAGGGTCTGGGTGCTTTTATAAGGGACCGGGGAGCCTCTAGAAGGGTCTGGGTGCTTTTAGAAAGGTCCTGGGGGGCTCTAGAAGGGTCTAGAGGCTTTTAGACGAGTCCTGGGGGCCTCTAGAAGGGTCTAGGGGCTTTTAGAAGGGTCCTGGGTGGGTCTAGATTGGTCTGTTGGCTTGTAGAAGGGTCCTTGGGGGCTCTAGAAGGGTCTGGGGGCTTGTAGAAAGGTCCTGGTAGGCTCTAGTAGGGTCTGGGGGCTTTTAGAAGGGTCCTGGGTTGCTCTAGAAGGGTCTGGGTGCTTTTAGAAGGGTCCTGGGAGGCTCTAGAAGGGTCTGGGGGCTTTTAGAAGGGTCCTGGGTAGCTCTAGAATGGTCTGGGGGCTTTTAGAAGGGTCCTGGGAGTATCTAGAAGAGTCTGGGGGCTTTTAGAAGGAACCTGGGAGGCTCTAGAAGGGTCTGGGGGCTTTTAGAATGGTTCTGGGATGCTCTAGAAGGGTCTGGGTGCTTTTAGAAGGGTCCTGGGGGGCTCTAGAAGGGTCTGGGTGCTTTCAGAAACGTCCAGGAAGCCTCTAGAAGGGTCTGGAGTCTTTTAGAAGGGTCCGGGGGGGCTCTAGAATGGTCTGGGATCTTTTAGACGGGTCCTGGCGTGCTCTAGAAAGGTCTGGGGACTTTTAGAAGGGTCCTGGGGTGCTCTAGAAGGGACGGGGTGCCTTAAGAGGAGGCCTGGGGGGCTCTTAGAAGTGTCTGGGTGCTTTTAGAAGGGTCCTGGGGTGCTCTAGAAGGGTCTGGGGTCTTTTAGAAGGATCCGGGGAGTGTCTAGAAGTGTCTGCGGACTTTCAGAAGGGTCCTGGGGGGCTCTAGAAGGGTCTGGGGGCTTTTAGAAGGGTCCTGGGGGGGTCTAGAAGGGTCTGGGGGCTTTTAGAATGGTCCTGGGAGGCTCTAGAATGGTCTGGGTCCTTTTAGAAGAGTTCTGGGTGCCTCTTGAATGGTCTGGGGGCATTTAGAAGGGTCCTGGGGAGCTCTAGAAGGGTCTAGGGGCTTTTAGAAGGGTACTGGGGGGCTCTAGAAGGGTCTAGGGGCTTTTAGAAGGGTACTGGGGGGCTCTAGAAGGGTCTGGGGCTTTTAGAATGATCCTGGGGGGCTCTAGAAGGGTCTGGGGTCTTTTCGAAGGATCCGGTGAGGGTCTAGAAGGGTCTGGGGGCTTTTAGAAATGTCCTAGGGGACTCTAGAAGGGACTGAGGGCTTTTAGATGGGTCCTAGGGGGCTCTAGAAGGGTCTGGGGGCTTTTGGAATGATCCTGGGGGGCTCTAGAAGGGTCTGGGGGCTTTTAGAATGAACCTGGGGTTCTCTAGAAGGGTCTGGGGGCTTTTAGAATGATCCGGGGACGGTCTAGAAAGGTCTGGGTGCTTTTTCAAGGATCCTAGGTGGCTCTAGAAGGGTCTGGGGGCTTTTAGAAGGATCCGGGGAGGGTCTAGAAGGGTCTGGGGGCTTTTAGAAGGGTCCTGGGGTTCTCTAGAAGGGTCTGGTTGCTTTTAGAAGGGTACTGGGAGGCTCTAGAAGGGTCGGGGTGCTTTTATAAGGGTCCGGGGAGCCTCTAGAAGGGTCTGGGTGCTTTTAGAAAGGTCCTGGGGGGCTCTAGAAGGGTCTAGAGGCTTTTAGACGGGTCCTGGGTGCCTCTAGAAGGGTCTGGGTCCTTTTAGAAGGGTCCTGGGTGGCTCTAGAAGGGTCTGGGGGCTTGTAGAAGGGTCCTGTGGGGCTCTAGAAGGGTCTGGGGGCTTTTAGAAGGGTCCTGGGGGGATCTAGAAAGCTCTGGGAGTTTTTAGAAGGGTCCTGGGGTGCTCTAGAAGGGTCTGGGGGCTTTTAGAAGCGTCCTGGGTGGCTCTAGAAGGGTCTGGGGGCTTTTAGAAGGGTCCTGGGTGTCTCTAGAAGGGTCTGGGAGCTTTTAGAAGGGTCCTGGGAGGCTCTAGAATGGTCTGGGGGCTTTTAGAACTGTCCTGGGATGCTGTAGAAGGGTCTGGGGGCTTTTAGAACTGTCCTGGGATGCTCTAGAAGGTTCTGGGGGCTTTCAGAAGGGTCCAGGGGTCCTCTAGAAGGGTCTGGAGGCTTTTAGAAGGGTCCGGGGGGGCTCTAGAAGGGTCTGGGGGCTTTTAGAAGGGTCCTGGGGTGCTCTAGAAGGGTCTGGGGACTTTAAGAAGGGTCCTGGCGTGTCCTAGAAGGGACGGGGTGCCTTAAGAGGGGCCCTGGGGGGCTCTAGAAGGGTCTGGGGGCTTTTAGAAGGGTCCTGGAGTGCTCTAGAAGGGTCTGGGGTCTTTTAGAATGCTCCTGGGGATCTCTAGAAGTGTCTGGAGTCTTTTAGAAAGATCCGGGGAGTGTCTAGATGTGTCTGCGGCCTTTCAGAAGGGTCCTGGGGGGCTCTAGAAGGGTCTGGGGGCTTTTAGAAGGGTCCTGGGGGCGTCTAGAAGGGTCTGGGGGCTTTTAGAAGGGTCCTGGGGGGCTCTAGAATGGTCTGGGTGCTTTTAGAAGGGTCCTGGGGCCCTCTAGAAGGGTCTGAGTGCTTTTAGAAGGGTCATGGGGGTGTCTAGAAGGGTCTGGGGGCTTTTAGAATGATCCGGGGAGGGTCTAGAAGGTTCTGGGGGCTTTTAGAAGGGTCCTGGGGGGCTCTAGAGGGGTCTGGGGGCTTTTAGAAGGGTCCCGGGATTCTCTAGAAGGGTCTGGGGGCATTTAGAAGTATGCTGGGGGCCTCTTGAAGGGTCTGGGATCTATTAGAGTAGTCCGGGGGGGCTCTAGAAGGGTCTGGGGGTTTTTAGAAGGCTCCTGGGAGGCTCTAGAATGGTCTGGGGGCTTTTAGAATATTCCTGGGGTTCTCTAGAAGGGTCTGGGGACTTATAGAAGGGTCCTGGGGGCCTCTAGAAGGGTCTGAGAACTATTAGAGTGGTTCGGGGTTGCTCTAGATAGGGTCTGGAGGCTTTTAGAAGGGTCTTGGGGGGCTCTAGAAGGGTCTGGGGGCTTTTAGAATAATCCGGGAAGGGTCTAGAAGGGTCTGGGTTCTTTTAGAATAGTCTTGGGAGGATTTAGAATGGTATGGGGTCTTTTAGAATGATCAGGGGAGGGTCTAGAAGGGTCTGGGCGCTTTTAGACGGGTCCTGGGGGGCTCTACAAGGGTCTGGAGGCTTTTAGAGGGGTTCTGGGGGCCCTAGAAAGGTCTGGGTTCATTTAGATGGATCCGGGGAGGGTCTAGAAACGTCGGGGGGCTATTAGAAGGGTCCTGGGAGGCTCTAGAAGAATCTGGGGGCTTTTAGAATGATCCGGGGAGGGTCTAGAAGGGTCTGGGGGCCTTTAGAAGGGTCCTGGTGGGCTCTAGAATGGTCTGGGGGCTTTTAGAAGGTTCCTGGGGGCCTCTAGAAGGGTCTGGGGGCTTTTAGAATGATCCTGGGGGGCTCTAGAAGGGTCTGGGGTCTTTTCGAAGGATCCGGGGAGGGTCTAGAAAAGTCTGGGGGCTTTTAGAAGGGTCCTAGGGGCCTCTAGAAGGGTCTGGGGGCTTTTAGATGGCTCCTAGGGGGCTCTAGAAGGGTCTGGGGGCTTTTAGAATGATCCTGGGGGGCTCTTGAAGGGTCTGGGGGCTTTTAGAATGATCCGGGGAGGGTCTAAAAAGGTCTGGGGGCCTTTAGAATGGTATTGGGGTGCTCTAGAAGTGTCTGGGTGCTTTTAGAAGGGTCCTGGGAGGCTCTAGAAGGGTCTGGGGGCTTTTAGAAGAGTCCTGGGTGACTCTAGAGGGTTCTGGGGGGTTTTAGAAGGGTCCTAGGGGCCTCTAGAAGGGTCTGGGGGCTTTTAGAAGGGTCCTGGGATGCTCTAGAATGGTCTGGGGAATTTTAGAAGGGTCCTCGGATTCTCTAGAAGGGTCTGGGGGCTTTTAGAAGGGTCCTGGGTGGCTCTAGAAGGGTCTGGGGGCTTTTAGAAGGGTCCGGGGGGGCTCTAGAAGGGTCTGGGGAATTTTAGAAGGGTCCTCGGATTCTCTAGAAGGGTCTGGGGGCTTTTAGAAGGGTCCTGGAGGGATCTAGAAGGTTCTGGGGGCTTTCAGAAGGGTCCTGGGGGTCTCTAGAAGGGTCTGGGGGCTTTTAGAATGGTCCTGGGTGGCTCTAGAAGGGTCTGGGGGCTTTTAGAAGGGTCCTGGGGTGCTCTAGAATGGTCTGGGGGCTTTTAGAAGGGTCCTGGGAGGCTCTAGAAGGGTCTGGGGGCTTTTAGAAAGGTCCTGGGTGGCTCTAGATCGGTCTGGGGGATTTAGAAGGGTCCTGGGATGCTCTTGAAGGGTCTGGAGGCTTGTATATGGGTCCTGGGGGGCTCTAGAAGGTTCTGGGTGCTTTCAGAAGGGTCCTGGGTGGCTCTAGAAGGGTCTGGGGGCTTTTAGAAGGGTCCGGTGGGGCTCTAGAAGGGTCTGGGGGCTTTTAGAAATGTCCTGGGGTGCTCTAGAAGTGTCTGGGGAATTTTAGAAGGGTTCTCGGATGTTCTAGAAGTGTCTGGGTGCTTTTAGAAGGGTCCTGGAGGGCTCTAGAAGGTTCTGGGGTCTTTCAGAAGGGTCCTGGGAGTTTCTAGAAGGGTCTGGGCGCTTTTAGAAGGGTCCTGGGGGGCTCTAGAAGGGTCTGGGTGCCTTTAGAAGGGTCCTGGGTGACTCTAGAATGTTCTGCTGGCTTTCAGAAGGGTCCTGGGGTCCTCTAGAAGGGTCTGGGGTATTTTAGAAGGGTCCGGGGGCGCTCTAGAAGGGTCTGGGGGCTTTTAGAATGGTCCTGGGGTACTCTAGAAGGGCCTGGGGACATTTAGATGGGTCCTGGGGTGCTCTAGAAGGGACGGGGTTCATTAAGAGGGGCCCTGGGTGCCTCTTGAAGGGTCTGGGGGCATTTAGAAGGGTCCTGGGGGGCTCTAGAAGGGTCTAGGGGCTTTTAGAAGGGTACTGGGGGGCTCTAGAAGGGTCTGGGGGCTTTTAGAATGATCCTGGGGGGCTCTGGAAGGGTCTGGGGTCTTTTCGAAGGATCCGGGGAGGGTCTAGAAGGGTCTGTGAGCTTTTAGAAGGGTCCTAGGGGTCTCTAGAAGGGTCTGGGGGCTTTTAGATGGGTCCTAGGTGGCTCTAGAAGGGTCTGGGGGCTTTTGGAATGATCCTGGGGGGCTCTAGAAGGGTCTGGGGGCTTTTAGAAGGGTCCTGGTGTTCTCTAGAAGGGTCTGGTTGCTTTTAGAAGGGTACTGGGAGGCTCTAGAAGGGTCGGGGTGCTTTTATAAGTGTCCGGGGAGCCTCTAGAAGGGTCTTGGTGATTTTAGAAAGGTCCTGGGGGGCTCTAGAAGGGGCTAGAGGCTTTTAGACGGGTCCTGGGGTCCTCTAGAAGGGTCTGGGTGCTTTTAGAAGGGTCCTGGGTGGATCTAGAAGGGTCTGGGGGCTTGTAGAAGGGTCCGGGGGTCTCTAGAAGGGTCTGGGGGCTTTTAGAAGGGTCCTGGGGGCCTCTAGAAGGGTCTGGGGGCTTTTAGAAGGGTCCTGGGGGGCTCTAGAAGGGTCTGGGGGCTTGTAGAAGGGTCCTGGGTGCCGCTAGAAGGGTCTGGGGTCTTTTAGAAGGGTCCTGGGGGGCTCAAGAAGGGTCTGGGGGCTTTTAGAAGGTTCCTGTGGTGCTCTAGAAGGGTCTGGGGGCTTTTAGAAGGGTCCTGGTTGGCTCTAGAAAGTTCTGGGGGCTTTTAGAAGGGTCCTGGGGCCTCTAGAAAGGTCTGGGGGCTTTTAGAAAGGTCCTGGGAGGATCTAGAAGGGTCTGGGGGCTTTTAGAAGGATCCGGGGAGGGTCTAGAAGGGTCTGGGGGCTTTTAGAAGGGTCCTGGGGGGCTCTAGAAGGGTCTGGGAGCTTTTAGTAGGGTCCTGGGGGGCTCTAGAAGGGTCTGGGGTCTTTTAGAATGGTCCGGGGGGGCTCTAGAA
The DNA here is from genome assembly GCA_033459285.1 of Clamator glandarius. Classification (NCBI taxonomy): domain Eukaryota; kingdom Metazoa; phylum Chordata; class Aves; order Cuculiformes; family Cuculidae; genus Clamator; species Clamator glandarius. The sequence goes on along the minus strand of JAUNZM010001886.1, from coordinate 32,172 downwards.
GGGTCTGGGGACTTTTAGAAGGGTCCTGGGGGCCTCTAGAAGGATCTGGGGGCTTTTAGATGGGTCTTGGGGTTCTCTAGAAGGGTCTGGGGGCATTTAGAAGGGTCCTGAGGGGCTCTAGAAGGGTGTGGGGGCTTTTAGAATGATCCGGGGACGGTCTAGAAGGGTCTTTATGGTTTTTGAAGGATCCTAGGCGGCTCTAGAAGGGTCTGGGGGCTTTTAGAATGGTCAGGGGAGGCTCTAGAAGGGTCTGGGGGCTTTTAGAAGGGTCCTGGGAGGCTCTAGAAGGGTCTAGATGCTTTTAGAAGGGTCCTGGGTGCCTCTAGAAGGGTCTGGGGGCGTTTAGAAGGGACCTGTGAGGCTCTGGAAGGGTGTGGGTGCTTTTATAAGGGTCCTGGGGGCCTCTAGAAGGGTGTGGGTGCTTTTATAAGGGTCCGGGGGGGCTCTAGAAGAATCTGGGGACTTTTAGAAGGGTCCTGGTGGCATCTAGACTGGTCTGGGGGCTATTAGAAGGGTCCTGGGGGGCTCTAGAAGGGTCTGGGTGCTTGTAGAAGGGTCCTGGGAGGCTCTGGAAGGGTCTGGTTGCTTTTATATGGGTCCTGGGGGCCTCTAGAAGGGTCTGGGGGCTTTTACAAGGGTCCGGGGGTGCTCTAGAAGAATCTGGGGACTTTTAGATGGGTCCTGGGTGGCTCTAGAAGGGTCTGGGGAATATTAGAAGGGTCCTCGGATTCTCTAGAAGGGTCTGGGGGCTTTTAGAAGAGTCCTGGAGGGCTCTAGATGGTTCTGGGGGCTTTCAGAAGGGTCATGGGTGGCTCTAGAAGGGTCTGGGGGCTTTTAGAAGGGTCCGGTGGGGCTCTAGAATGTTCTGGGGGCTTTTAGAAGTGTCCTGGGGTGCTCTAGAAGGGTCTGGGCGAATTTTAGAAGGGTCCTCGGATGCTCTAGAAGGGTCTGCTTGCTTTTAGAAGGGTCCTGGAGGGCTCTAGATGGTTCTGGGGGCTTTCAGAAGGGTCCTGGGGGTCTCTAGAAGGGTCTGGGGGCTTTTAGAAGGGTCCTGGGGGGCTCTAGAAGGGTCTGGGTTCCTTTAGAAGGGTCCTGGGTGACTCTAGAATGTTCTGCTGGCTTTCAGAAGGGTCCTGGGTTCCTCTAGAAGGGTCTGGGGTCTTTTAGAAGGGTCCGGGGGGGCTCTAGAAGGGTCTGGGGACTGTTAGAAGGGTCCTGGGGTGCTCTAGAAGGGACGGGGTTCCTTAAGAGGGGCCCTGGGTGCCTCTTGAAGGGTCTGGGGGCATTTAGAAGGGTCCTGGGGGGCTCTAGAAGGTTCTAGGGGCTTTTAGAAGGGTACTGGGGGGCTCTAGAAGGGTCTGGGGGCTTTTAGAATGATCCTGGGGGGCTCTAGAAGGGTCTGGGGTCTTTTCGAAGGATCCGGGGAGGGTCTAGAAGGGTCTGGGGTCTTTTAGAAGGGTCCTAGGGGCCTCTAGAAGGGTCTGGGGGCTTTTAGATGGGTCCTAGGGGGCTCTAGAAGGGTCTGGGGGCTTTTAGAATGATCCTGGGGGGCTCTAGAAGGGTCTGGGCGCTTTTAGAATGATCCGGGGACGGTCTAGAAAGGTCTGGGTGCTTTTTGAAGGATCCTAGGGAGCTCTAGAAGGGTCTGGGGGCTTTTAGAGGGATCCGGGGAGGGTCTAGAAGGGTCTGGGGGCTTTTAGAAGGGTCCTGGGGTTCTCTAGAAGGGTCTGGTTGCTTTTAGAAGGGTAGTGGGAGGCTCTAGAAGGGTCGGGGTGCTTTTATAAGGGTCCGGGGAGCCTCTAGAAGGGTCTGGGGGCTTTTAGAAGGGTCCTGGGGGCCTCTAGAAGGGTCTGGGTGCATTTAGAAGGGTCCTGGGTGGTTCTAGAAGGGTCTGGGGGCATTTAGAAGGGTCCTGGGTGCCGCTAGAAGGGTCTGGGGCCTTTTAGAAGGGTCCTGGTGGGCTTAAGAAGGGTCTGGGGGCTTTTAGAAGGGTCCTGGGGTGCTCTAGAAGGGTCTGGGGGCTTTTAGAAGGGTCCTGGGGGGCTCTAGATGGGTCTGGGGGCTTTTAGAAGGGTCCTGGGGCCTCTAGAAAGGTCTGGGGTCTTTTAGAAAGGTCCTGGGAGGATCTAGAAGGGTCTGGGGGCTTTTAGAAGGATCCGGGGAGGGTCTAGAAGGGTCTGGGGGCTTTTAGAAGGGTCCTGGGGGGCTCTAGAAGGGTCTGGGAGCTTTTAGTAGGGTCCTGGGGGGCTCTAGAAGGGTCTGGGGTCTTTTAGAATGGTCCTGGTGGGCTCTAGAAGGGTCTGGGAGCTTTTAGAAGGGTCCTGGGGGCCTCTAGAAGGATCTGGGGGCTTTTAGATGGGTCCTGGGGTTCTCTATGAGGGGCTGGGGGCATTTAGAAGGGTCCTGAGGGGGTCTAGAAGGGTCTGGGGGCTTTTAGAATGATCCGGGGACGGTCTAGAAGGGTCTTTATGCTTTTTTAAAGATTCTAGGCGGCTCTAGAAGGGTCTGGGGTCTTTTAGAAGGGTCCTGGGGGGCTCTAGAAGGGTCTGGAGGCTTTTAGAAGTGTCTTGGGGGGCTCTAGAAGGGTCTGGGGGCTTTTAGAATAATCCGGGGAGGGTCTAGAATGGTCTGGGTTCTTTTAGAATAGTCCTGGGAAGTTTTAGAAGGGTCTGGGGTCTTTTAGAATGATCAGGGGAGGGTCTAGAAGGGTCTGGGCGCTTTTAGAAGGGTCCTGGGGGGCTCTACAATAGTCTGGAGGCTTTTAGAGGGGTTCTGGGGGGCACTAGAAGGGTCTGGGTTCATTTAGAAGGATCCGGGGAGGGTCTAGAAAGGTCGGGGGGCTATTAGAAGGGTCCTGGGAGGCTCTAGAAGAATCTGGGGGCTTTTAGAATGATCCGGGGAGGGTCTAGAAGGGTCTGGGGGCCTTTAGAAGGGTCCTGGGGGGCTCTAGAATGGTCTGGGGGCTTTTAGAAGGGTCCTGGGGGACTCTAGAAGGGTCTGGGGGCTTTTAGAAGGGTCCTAGGGGCCTCTAGAAGGGTCTGGGTGCTTTTAGAAGGGTCCTGGGATGCTCTAGAATGGTCTGGGTGCTTTTAGAAGGGTCCTCGGATGATCTAGAAGGGTCTGGGGGCATTTAGAAGGGTCCTGGGGGGCTCTAGAATGTTCTGGGGGCTTTCAGAAGGGTTCTGGGGGTCTCTAGAAGGGTCTGGGGGCTTTTAGAATGGTCCGGGGGGGCTCTAGAATGGTCTGGGGGCTTTTAGAATGGTCCTCGGTGGCTCTAGAAGGGTCTGGGTGCTTTTAGAAGGGTCCTGGGATGCTCTAGAAGGGTCTGGGGAATTTTAGAAGGGTCCTCGGATTCTCTAGAAGGGTCTGGGGGCTTTTAGAAGGGACCTGGAGGGCTCTAGAAGGTTCTGGGTGCTTTCAGAAGGGTCCTGGGGGTCTCTAGAAGGGTCTGGGGGCTTTTAGAAGGGTCCTGGGGGGCTCTAGAAGGGTCTGTGTGCCTTTAGAAGGGTCCTGGGTGTTTCTAGAATGTTCTGCAGGCTTTCAGAAGGGTCCTGGGTGGCTCTAGAAGGGTCTGGGGGCTTTTAGAAGGGTCCTGGGTGGCTCTAGAAGGGTCTGGGGGCTTTTAGAAGTGTCCTGGGGTGCTCTAGAATGGTCTGGGTGCTTTTAGAAGGGTCCTGGGAGGCTCTAGAAGGGTCTGGGGGCTTTTAGAAAGGTCCTGGGTTGCTCTAGAAGGGTCTGGGGCCTTTTCGAAGGGTCCTGGGTGTCTCTAGAAGGGTCTGGGGGCTTTTAGATGGGTCCTGGGAGGCTCTAGATGGGTCTGGGTGCTTTTAGAAGGGTCCTGGGTGGCTCTAGAAGGGTCTGGGGGCTTTTAGAAGTGTCCTGGGGTGCTCTAGAATGTTCTGGGTGCTTTTAGAAGGGTCCTGGGTGGCTCTAGAAGGGTCTGGGACCTTTTAGAATGGTCCGGGGGGGCTCTAGAAGGGTCTGGGTGCTTTTAGAAGTGTCCTGGGGTGCTCTAGAAGGGTCTGGGGAATTTTAGAAGGGTCCTCGGATGCTCTAGAAGGGTCTGGGTGCTTTTAGAAGGGTCCTGGAGGGCTCTAGAATGTTCTGGGGGCTTTCAGAATGGTCCTGCGTGTCTCTAGAAGCGTCTGGGCGCTTTTAGAAGGGTCCTGGGGAGCTCTAGAAGGGTCTTGGTTCCTTTAGAAGGGTCCTGGGTGATTCTAGAATGTTCTGCTGGCTTTCAGAAGGGTCCTGGGGTCCTCTAGAAGGGTCTAGGGTCTTTTAGAAGGGTACTGGGGGGCTCTAGAAGGGTCTGGGGGCTTTTAGAATGATCCTGGGGGGCTCTAGAAGGGTCTGGTGGCTTTTCGAAGGATCCGGGGAGGGTCTAGAAGGGTCTGGGGACTTTTAGAAGGGTCCTAGGGGCCTCTAGAAGGGTCTGGGGGCTTTTAGATGGGTCCTAGGGGGCTCTAGAAGGGTCTGGGGGCTTTTAGAATGATCCTGGGGGGCTCTAGAAGGGTCTGGGGGCTTTTAGAATGATCCGGGGACGGTCTAGAAAGGTCTGGGTGCTTTTTGAAGGATCCTAGAGGGCTCTAGAAGGGTCTGGGGGCTTTTAGAAGGATCCGGGAAGGGTCTAGAATGGTCTGGGGGCTTTTAGAATGATCCTGGGGTTCTCTAGAAGGGTCTGGTTGCTTTTAGAAGGGTACTGGGAGACTCTAGAAGGGTCGGGGTGCTTTTAGAAAGGTCCTGGGGGGCTCTAGATGGGTCTAGAGGCTTTTAGACGGGTCCTGGGGGCCTCTAGAAGGGTCTGGGTTCTTTTAGAAGGGTCCTGGGTGGCTCTAGAAGGGTCTGGGGGCTTGTAGAAGGGTCTTGGGGGGCTCTAGAAGGGTCTGTTGGCTTTTAGAATAATCCGGGGAGGGTCTAGAATGGTCTGGGTTCTTTTAGAATAGTCCTGGGAAGTTTTAGAAGGGTCTGGGTTCTTTTAGAATGATCAGGGGAGGGTCTAGAAGGGTCTGGGCGCTTTTAGAAGGGTCCTGGGGGGCTCTACAATAGTCTGGAGGCTTTTAGAGGGGTTCTGGGGGGCACTAGAAGGGTCTGGGTTCATTTAGAAGGATCCGGGGAGGGTCTAGAAAGGTCGGGGGGCTATTAGAAGGGTCCTGGGAGGCTCTAGAAGAATCTGGGGGCTTTTAGAATGATCCGGGGAGGGTCTAGAAGGGTCTGGGGGCCTTTAGAAGGGTCCTGGGGGCTCTAGAATGGTCTGGGGGCTTTTAGAAGGGTCCTGGGGGACTCTAGAAGGGTCTGGGGGCTTTTAGAAGGGTCCTAGGGGCCTCTAGAAGGGTCTGGGTGCTTTTAGAAGGGTCCTGGGATGCTCTAGAATGGTCTGGGTGCTTTTAGAAGGGTCCTCGGATGATCTAGAAGGGTCTGGGGGCATTTAGAAGGGTCCTGGGGGGCTCTAGAATGTTCTGGGGGCTTTCAGAAGGGTTCTGGGGGTCTCTAGAAGGGTCTGGGGGCTTTTAGAATGGTCCGGGGGGGCTCTAGAATGGTCTGGGGGCTTTTAGAATGGTCCTCGGTGGCTCTAGAAGGGTCTGGGTGCTTTTAGAAGGGTCCTGGGATGCTCTAGAAGGGTCTGGGGAATTTTAGAAGGGTCCTCGGATTCTCTAGAAGGGTCTGGGGGCTTTTAGAAGGGACCTGGAGGGCTCTAGAAGGTTCTGGGTGCTTTCAGAAGGGTCCTGGGGGTCTCTAGAAGGGTCTGGGGGCTTTTAGAAGGGTCCTGGGGGGCTCTAGAAGGGTCTGTGTGCCTTTAGAAGGGTCCTGGGTGACTCTAGAATGTTCTGCAGGCTTTCAGAAGGGTCCTGGGTGGCTCTAGAAGGGTCTGGGGGCTTTTAGAAGGGTCCTGGGTGGCTCTAGAAGGGTCTGGGGGCTTTTAGAAGTGTCCTGGGGTGCTCTAGAATGGTCTGGGTGCTTTTAGAAGGGTCCTGGGAGGCTCTAGAAGGGTCTGGGGGCTTTTAGAAAGGTCCTGGGTTGATCTAGAAGGGTCTGGGGCCTTTTCGAAGGGTCCTGGGTGTCTCTAGAAGGGTCTGGGGGCTTTTAGATGGGTCCTGGGAGGCTCTAGATGGGTCTGGGTGCTTTTAGAAGGGTCCTGGGTGGCTCTAGAAGGGTCTGGGGGCTTTTAGAAGTGTCCTGGGGTGCTCTAGAATGTTCTGGGTGCTTTTAGAAGGGTCCTGGGTGGCTCTAGAAGGGTCTGGGACCTTTTAGAATGGTCCGGGGGGGCTCTAGAAGGGTCTGGGTGCTTTTAGAAGGGTCCTGGAGGGCTCTAGAATGTTCTGGGGGCTTTCAGAATGGTCCTGCGTGTCTCTAGAAGCGTCTGGGCGCTTTTAGAAGGGTCCTGGGGAGCTCTAGAAGGGTCTTGGTTCCTTTAGAAGGGTCCTGGGTGATTCTAGAATGTTCTGCTGGCTTTCAGAAGGGTCCTGGGGTCCTCTAGAAGGGTCTAGGGTCTTTTAGAAGGGTACTGGGGGGCTCTAGAAGGGTCTGGGGGCTTTTAGAATGATCCTGGGGGGCTCTAGAAGGGTCTGGTGGCTTTTCGAAGGATCCGGGGAGGGTCTAGAAGGGTCTGGGGACTTTTAGAAGGGTCCTAGGGGCCTCTAGAAGGGTCTGGGGGCTTTTAGATGGGTCCTAGGGGGCTCTAGAAGGGTCTGGGGGCTTTTAGAATGATCCTGGGGGGCTCTAGAAGGGTCTGGGGGCTTTTAGAATGATCCGGGGACGGTCTAGAAAGGTCTGGGTGCTTTTTGAAGGATCCTAGAGGGCTCTAGAAGGGTCTGGGGGCTTTTAGAAGGATCCGGGAAGGGTCTAGAAGGGTCTGGGGGCTTTTAGAATGATCCTGGGGTTCTCTAGAAGGGTCTGGTTGCTTTTAGAAGGGTACTGGGAGACTCTAGAAGGGTCGGGGTGCTTTTAGAAAGGTCCTGGGGGGCTCTAGATGGGTCTAGAGGCTTTTAGACGGGTCCTGGGGGCCTCTAGAAGGGTCTGGGTTCTTTTAGAAGGGTCCTGGGTGGCTCTAGAAGGGTCTGGGGGCTTGTAGAAGGGTCTTGGGGGGCTCTAGAAGGGTCTGTTGGCTTTTAGAAGGGTCCTGGATGCCTATAGAAGGGTCTGGGTGCTTTTAGAAGGGTCCTGGGGGGCTCTAGAAGGGTCTGGGGGCTTGTAGAAGGGTCGTGGGTGCCGCTAGAAGGGTCTAGGGGCTTTTAGAAGGGTCCTGGGGGGCTCTAGAAGGGTCTGGGGGCTTGTAGAAGGGTCCTGTGGGGCTCAAGAAGGGTCTGGGGTCTTTTAGAAGGGTCCTGGGGGGCTCTAGAAGGGTCTGGAGGCTTTTAGAAGGGTCCTGGGGCCTCTAGAAAGGTCTGGGGGCTTTTAGAAAGGTCCTGGGAGGATCTAGAAGGGTCTGGGGGCTTTTAGAAGGATCCGGGGAGGGTCTAGAAGGGTCTGGGGGCTTTTAGAAGGGTCCTGGGGGGCTCTAGAAGGGTCTGGGAGCTTTTAGTAGGGTCCTGGGGGGCTCTAGAATGATCTGGGGGCTTTTAGATGGGTCCTGGGTTTCTCTAGAAGGGTCTGGGGTCATTTAGAAGGGTCCTGAGGGGCTCTAGAAGGGTCTGTTGGCTTTTAGAATGATCCGGGGACGGTCTAGAAGGGTCTTTATGCTTTTTGAAGGATCCTAGGCGGCTCTAGAAGGGTCTGGGGTCTTTTAGAAGGGTCCTGGGGGGCTCTAGAAGGGTCTGGAGGCTTTTAGAAGGGTCTTGGGGGGCTCTAGAAGGGTCTGGGGGCTTTTAGAATAATCCGGGGAGGGTCTAGAATGGTCTGGGTTCTTTTAGAATAGTCCTGGGAGGTTTTAGAAGGGTCTGGGGTCTTTTAGAATGATCAGGGGAGGGTCTAGAAGGGTCTGGGAGCTTTTAGACGGGTCCTGGGGGGCTCTACAAGGGTCTGGAGGCTTTTAGAGGGGTTCTGGGGGGCCCTAGAAAGGTCTGGGTTCATTTAGAAGGATCCGGGGAGGGTCTAGAAAGGTCGGGGGGCTATTAGAAGGGTCCTGGGAGGCTCTAGAAGAATCTGGGGGCTTTTAGAATGATCCGGGGAGGGTCTAGAAGGGTCTGGGGGCCTTTAGAAGGGTCCTGGGGGGCTCTAGAATGGTCTGGGGGCTTTTAGAAGGGTCCTGGGGGCCTCTAGAAGGGTCTGGGGGCTTTTAGAATGATCCGGGGAGGGTCTAGAAAGGTCTGGGGGGCCATTAGAATAGTCCTGGGGGGCTCTAGAAGGGTCTGGGTACTTTTAGAAGGGTCCTGGGAGGCTCTAGAAGGGTCTGGGTGCTTTTAGAAGGGTCCTGGGTGGCTCTAGAGGGTTCTGGGGGCTTTTAGAAGGGTCCTAGGGGCCTCTAGAAGGGTCTGGGGGCATTTAGAAGGGTCCTGGGATGCTCTAGAAGGGTCTGGGTGCTTTTAGAAGGGTCCTCGGATGCTCTAGAAGGGTCTGGGGGCTTTTAGAAGGGTCCTGGGGGGATCTAGAATGTTCTGGGGGCTTTCAGAAGGGTCCTGGGTGTCTCTAGAAGGGTCTGGGGGCTTTTAGAAGGGTCCTGGGGGGCTCTAGAATGGTCTGGGGGCTTTTAGAATGGTCCTGGGTGGCTCTAGAAGGGTCTGGGGGCTTTTAGAAGGGTTCGGGGGGGCTCTAGAAGGGTCTGGGGAATTTTAGAAAGGTCCTGGGTGGCTCTAGAAGGGTCTGGGGGCTTTTCGAAGGGTCCTGGCTGTCTCTAGAAGGGTCTGGGTGCTTTTAGAAGGGTCCTGGGAGGCTCTAGATGGGTCTGGGTGCTTTTAGAAGGGTCCTGGGATGCTCTAGGAGGGTCTTGGGGCTTGTAGAAGGGTCCTGGGGTCTCTAGAAGGTTCTGGGTGCTTTTAGAAGGGTCCTGGGTGGCTCTAGAAGGGTCTGGGGGCTTTTAGAAGGGTCCGGGGGGGCTCTGGAAGGGTCTGGGTTCTTTTATATATGTCTTGGGGTGCTCTAGAAGGGTCTGGGGAATTTTAGAAGGGTCCTCGGATGCTCTAGAAGGGTCTGGGCGCTTTTAGAAGGGTCCTGGGGGGCTCTAGAAGGGTCTGGGTGCCTTTAGAAGGGTCCTGGGTGACTCTAGAATGTTCTGCTGGCTTTCAGAATGGTCCTGGGGTCCTCTAGAAGGGTCTGGGGGCTTTTAGAATGATCCGGGGAGGGTCTAGAAAGGTCTGGGGGCCTTTAGAATGGTCCTGGGGTGCTCTAGAAGGGTCTGGGTACTTTTAGAAGGGTCCTGGGAGGCTCTAGAAGGGTCTGGGTGCTTTTAGAAGAGTCCTGGGTGGCTCTAGAGGGTTCTGGGGGCTTTTAGAAGGGTCCTAGGGGCCTCTAGAAGGGTCTGGGGGCTTTTAGAAGGGTCCTGGGATGTTCTAGAAGGGTCTGGGGGCTTTTAGAAGGGTCCTCGGATGCTCTAGAAGGGTCTGGGGGCTTTTAGAAGGGTCCTGGTGGGCTCTAGAATGGTCTGGGGGCTTTTAGAATGGTCCTGGGTGGCTCTAGAAGCGTCTGGGTGCTTTTAGAAGGGTCCTGGGTGGCTCTAGAAGGGTCTGGGTGCTTTTAGAAATGTTCTGGGGTGCTCTAGAAGGGTCTGGGGAATTTTAGAAGGGTCCTCGGATGCTCTAGAAGGGTCTGGGCGCTTTTAGAAGGGTCCTGGTGGGCTCTAGAAGGGTCTGGGTGCCTTTAGAAGGGTCCTAGGTGACTCTAGAATGTTCTGCTGGCTTTCAGAATGGTCCTGGGGTCCTCTAGAAGGGTCTGGGGTCTTTTAGAAGGGTATGGGGGGGCTCTAGAAGGGTCTGGGGACTTTTAGAAGGGTCCTGGTGTGCTCTAGAAGGGACGGGGTTCCTTAAGAGGGGCCCTGGGTGCCTCTTGAAGGGTCTGGGGGCATTTAGAAGGGTCTTGGGGGGCTCTAGAAGGGTCTGGGGGCTTTTAGAGGGGTACTGGGGGGCTCAAGAAGGGTCTGGGGTCTTTTAGAAGGGTCCTGGGGGCCTCTAGAAGGGTCTGGAGGCTTTTAGAAGGGTCCTGGGGCCTCTAGAAAGGTCTGGGGGCTTTTAGAAAGGTCCTGGGAGGATCTAGAAGGGTCTGGGGGCTTTTAGAAGGATCCGGGGCTTGTCTAGAAGGGTCTGGGGGCTTTTAGAAGGGTCCTGGGGGGCTCTAGAAGGGCCTGGGAGCTTTTAGTAGGGTCCTGGGGGGCTCTAGAAGGGTCTGGGGTCTTTTAGAATGGTCCTGGGGGGCTCTAGAAGGGTCTGGGGGCTTTTGGAAGGGTCCTGGGGGCCTCTAGAAGGATCTGGGGGCTTTTAGATGGGTCCTGGGTTTCTCTAGAAGGGTCTGGGGGCATTTAGAAGGGTCCTGAGGGGCTCTAGAAGGGTCTGGGGGCTTTTAGAATGATCCGGGGACGGTCTAGAAGGGTCTTTATGCTTTTTGAAGGATCCTAGGCGGCTCTAGAAGGGTCTGGGGTCTTTTAGAAGGGTCCTGGGGGGCTCTAGAAGGGTCTGGAGGCTTTTAGAAGGGTCTTGGGGGGCTCTAGAAGGGTCTGGGGGCTTTTAGAATAATCCGGGGAGGGTCTAGAATGGTCTGGGTTTTTTTTGAATAGTCCTGGGAGGTTTTAGAAGGGTCTGGGGTCTTTTAGAATGATCAGGGGAGGGTCTAGAAGGGTCTGGGCGCTTTTAGACGGGTCCTGGGGGGCTCTACAAGGGTCTGGAGGCTTTTAGATGCGTTCTGGGGGGCCCTAGAAAGGTCTGGGTTCATTTAGAAGGATCCGGGGAGGGTCTAGAAAGGTCGGGGGGCTATTAGAAGGGTCCTGGGAGGCTCTAGAAGAATCTGGGGGCTTTTAGAATGATCCGGGGAGGGTCTAGAAGGGTCTGGGGGCCTTTAGAAGGGTCCTGGGGGGCTCTAGAATGGTCTGGGGGCTTTTAGAAGGGTCCTGGGGGCCTCTAGAAGGGTCTGGGGGCTTTTAGAATGATCCGGGGAGGGTCTAGAAAGGTCTGGGGGGCCATTAGAATGGTCCTGGGGGGCTCTAGAAGGGTCTGGGTACTTTTAGAAGGGTCCTGGGAGGCTCTAGAAGGGTCTGGGTGCTTTTAGAAGGGTCCTGGTTGGCTCTAGAGGGTTCTGGGGGCTTTTAGAAGGGTCCTAGGGGCCTCTAGAAGGGTCTGGGGGCTTTTAGAAGGGTCCTGGGATGCTCTAGAAGGGTCTGGGTGCTTTTAGAAGGGTCCTCGGATGCTCTAGAAGGGTCTGGGGGCTTTTAGAATGGTCCTGGGGGGATCTAGAATGTTCTGGGGGCTTTCAGAAGGGTCCTGGGTGTCTCTAGAAGGGTCTGGGGGCTTTTAGAAGGGTCCTGGGGGGCTCTAGAATGGTCTGGGGGCTTTTAGAATGGTCCTGGGTGGCTCTAGAAGGGTCTGGGGGCTTTTAGAAGGGTCCGGGGGGGCTCTAGAAGGGTCTGGGGAATTTTAGAAGGGTCCTCGGATTCTCTAGAAGGGTCTGGGGGCTTTTAGAAGGGTCCTGGTGTGCTATAGAAGGTTCTGGGGGCTTTCAGAAGGGTCCTGGGGGTCTCTAGAAGGGTCTGGGGGCTTTTAGAAGGGTCCTGGGGGGCTCTAGAAGGGTCTGGGTGCCTTTAGGAGGGTCCTGGGTGACTCTAGAATGTTCTGCTGGCTTTCAGAAGGGTCCTGGGTGGCTCTAGAAGGGTCTGGGTGCTTTTAGAAAGGTCCTGGGTGGCTCTAGAAGGGTCTGGGGGCTTTTCGAAGGGTCCTGGCTGTCTCTAGAAGGGTCTGGGTGCTTTTAGAAGGGTCCTGGGAGGCTCTAGATGGGTCTGGGTGCTTTTAGAAGGGTCCTGGGATGCTCTAGGAGGGTCTTGGGGCTTGTAGAAGGGTCCTGGGGTCTCTAGAAGGTTCTGGGTGCTTTTAGAAGGGTCCTGGGTGGCTCTAGAAGGGTCTGGGGGCTTTTAGAAGGGTCCGGGGGGGCTCTGGAAGGGTCTGGGTTCTTTTAGATATGTCCTGGGATGCTCTAGAAGGGTCTGGGGAATTTTAGAAGGGTCCTCGGATGCTCTAGAAGGGTCTGGGCGCTTTTAGAAGGGTCCTGGGGGGCTCTAGAAGGGTCTGGGTGCCTTTAGAAGGGTCCTGGGTGAATCTAGAATGTTCTGCTGGCTTTCAGAATGGACCTGGGGTCCTCTAGAAGGGTCTGGGGGCTTTTAGAATGATCCGGGGAGGGTCTAGAAAGGTCTGGGGGCCTTTAGAATGGTCCTGGGGTGCTCTAGAAGGGTCTGGGTACTTTTAGAAGGGTCCTGGGAGGCTCTAGAAGGGTCTGGGTGCTTTTAGAATAGTCCTGGGTGGCTCTAGAGGGTTCTGGGGTCTTTTAGAAGGGTCCTAGGGGCCTCTAGAAGGGTCTGGGGGCTTTTAGAAGGGTCCTGGGATGCTCTAGAAGGGTCTGGGTGCTTTTAGAAGGGTCCTCGGATGCTCTAGAAGGGTCTGGGGGCTTTTAGAAGGGTCCTGGTGGGCTCTAGAATGGTCTGGGGGCTTTTAGAATGGTCCTGGGTGGCTCTAGAAGCGTCTGGGTGCTTTTAGAAGGGTCCTGGGTGGCTCTAGAAGGGTCTGGGTGCTTTTAGAAGTGTCCGGGGGGGCTCTAGAAGGGTCTGGGTGCTTTTAGAAATGTTCTGGGGTGCTCTAGAAGGGTCTGGGGAATTTTAGAAGGGTCCTCGGATGCTCTAGAAGGGTCTGGGCGCTTTTAGAAGGGTCCTGGGGGGCTCTAGAAGGGTCTGGGTGACTTTAGAAGGGTCCTGGGTGACTCTAGAATGTTCTGCTGGCTTTCAGAATGGTCCTGGGGTCCTCTAGAAGGGTCTGGGGTCTTTTAGAAGGGTATGGGGGGGCTCTAGAAGGGTCTGGGGACTTTTAGAAGGGTCCTGGTGTGCTCTAGAAGGGACGGGGTTCCTTAAGAGGGGCCCTGGGTGCCTCTTGAAGGGTCTGGGGGCATTTAGAAGGGTCTTGGGGGGCTCTAGAAGGGTCTGGGGGCTTTTAGAAGGGTACTGGGTGGCTCTAGAAGGGTCTGGGGGCTTTTAGAATGATCCTGGGGGGCTCTAGAAGGGTCTGGGTTCTTTTCGAAGGATCCGGGGAGGGTCTAGAAGGGTCTGGGGGCTTTTAGAATGGTCCTAGGGGCCTCTAGAAGGGTCTGGGGGCTTTTAGATGGGTCCTAGTGGGCTCTAGAAGGGTCTGGGGGCTTTTAGAATGATCCTGGGGGGCTCTAGAAGGGTCTGGGGGCTTTTAGAATGATCCGGGGACGGTCTAGAAAGGTCTGGGTGCTTTTTGAAGGATTCCAAGGGGCTCTAGAAGGTTCTGGGGGCTTTCAGAAGGGTCCTGGGGGTCTCTAGAAGGGTCTGGGGGCTTTTAGAAGGGTCCTAGGGGCCTCTAGAAGGGTCTGGGGGCTTTTAGATGGGTCCTAGGGGGCTCTAGAAGTGTCTGGGGGCTTTTAGAATGATCCTGGGGGGCTCTAGAAGGGTCTGGGGGCTTTTAGAATGATTCGGGGACGGTCTAGAAAGGTCTGGGTGCTTTTTGAAGGATCCTAGTGGTCTCTAGAAGGGTCTGGGGGCTTTTAGAAGGATCCGGGAAGGGTCTAGAAGGGTCTGGGGTCTTTTGGAATGATCCTGGGGTTCTCTAGAAGGGTCTGGTTGCTTTTAGAAGGGTACTGGGAGACTCTAGAAGGGTCGGGGTGCTTTTAGAAAGGTCCTGGGGGGCTCTAGAAGGGTCTAGAGGCTTTTAGACGGGTCCTGGGGTCCTTTAGAAGGGTCTGGGTTCTTTTAGAAGGGTCCTGGTTGGCTCTAGAAGGGTCTGGGGGCTTGTAGAAGGGTCTTGGGGGGCTCTAGAAGGGTCTGGGGGCTTTTAGAAGGGTCCTGGATGCCTATAGAAGGGTCTGGGTGCTTTTAGAAGGGTCCTGGGGGGGTCTAGAAGGGTCTGGGGGTTTGTAGAAGGGTCGTGGGTGCCGTAGAAGGGTCTAGGGGCTTTTAGAAGGGTCCTGGGGGGCTCTAGAAGGGTCTGGGGGCTTGTAGAAGGGTCGTGGGTGCCGCTAGAAGGGTCTGGGGGCTTTTAGAAGGGTCCTGTGGGGCTCAAGAAGGGTCTGGGGTCTTTTAGAAGGGTCCTGGGGGGCTCTAGAAGGGTCTGGGAGCTTTTCGTAGGGTCCTGGGGGGCTCTAGAAGGGTCTGGGGTCTTTTAGAATGGTCCTGGGGGGCTCTAGAAGGGTCTGGGGGCTTTTAGAAGGATCCGGGGAGGGTCTAGAAGGGTCTGGGGGCTTTTAGAAGGGTCCTGGGGGGCTCTAGAAGGTTCTGGGAGCTTTTAGTAGGGTCCTGGGGGGCTCTAGAAGGGTCTGGGGTCTTTTAGAATGGTCCTGGGTGGCTCTAGAAGGGTCTGGGGGCTTTTGGAAGGGTCCTGGGGGCCTCTAGAAGGATCTGGGGGCTTTTAGATGGGTCCTGGGTTTCTCTAGAAGGGTCTGGGGGCATTTAGAAGGGTCCTGAGGGGCTCTAGAAGGGTCTGGGGGCTTTTAGAATGATCCGGGGACGGTCTAGAAGGGTCTTTATGCTTTTTGAAGGATCCTAGGCGGCTCTAGAAGGGTCTGGGGTCTTTTAGAAGGGTCCTGGGGTGCTATAGAAGGTTCTGGGGGCTTTCAGAAGGGTCCTGGGGGTCTCTAGAAGGGTCTGGGGGCTTTTAGAAGGGTCCTGGGGGGCTCTAGAAGGGTCTGGGTGCTTTTGGAAGGGTCCTGGGTGACTCTAGAATGTTCTGCTGTCTTTCAGAAGGGTCCTGGGTGGCTCTAGAAGGGTCTGGGGGCTTTTAGAAGGTTCCTGTGTGGCTCTAGAAGGGTCTGGGGGCTTTTCGAAGGGTCCTGGCTGTCTCTAGAAGGGTCTGGGTGCTTTTAGAAGGGTCCTGGGAGGCTCTAGATGGGTCTGGGTGCTTTTAGAATGGTCCTGGGATGCTCTAGGAGGGTCTTGGGGCTTGTAGAAGGGTCCTGGGGTCTCTAGAAGGTTCTGGGTGCTTTTAGAAGGGTCCTGGGTGGCTCTAGAAGGGTCTGGGGGCTTTTAGAAGGGTCCGGGGGGGCTCTAGAAGGGTCTGGGGACTTTTAGATATGTCCTGGGGATGCTCTAGAAGGGTCTGGGGAATTTTAGAAGGTCTTCGAATGCTCTAGAAGGGTCTGGGCGCTTTTAGAAGGGTCCTGGGGGGCTCTAGAAGGGTCTGGGTGCCTTTAGAAGGGTCCTGGGTGACTCTAGAATGTTCTGCTGGCTTTCAGAATGGTCCTGGGGTCCTCTAGAAGGGTCTGGGTGCTTTTAGAATGATCCGGGGAGGGTCTAGAAAGGTCTGGGGGCCTTTAGAATGGTCCTGGGGGGCTCTAGAAGGGTCTGGGTACTTTTAGAAGGGTCCTGGGAGGCTCTAGAAGGGTCTGGGTGCTTTTAGAAGAGTCCTGGGTGGCTCTAGAGTGTTCTGGGGGCTTTTAGAAGGGTCCTAGGGGCCTCTAGAAGGGTCTGGGGGCTTTTAGAAGTGTCCTGGGATGCTCTAGAAGGGTCTGGGTGCTTTTAGAAGGGTCCTCGGATGCTCTAGAAGGGTCTGGGGGCTTTTAGAAGGGTCCTGGTGGGCTCTAGAATGGTCTGGGGGCTTTTAGAATGGTCCTGGGTGGCTCTAGAAGCGTCTGGGTGCTTTTAGAAGGGTCCTGGGTGGCTCTAGAGGGGTCTGGGTGCTTTTAGAAGTGTCCGGGGGGGCTCTAGAAGGGTCTGGGCGCTTTTAGAAGGGTCCTGGGGGGCTCTAGAAGGGTCTGGGTGCCTTTAGAAGGGTCCTGGGTGACTCTAGAATGTTCTGCTGGCTTTCAGAAGGGTCCTGGGGTCCTCTAGAAGGGTCTGGGGTCTTTTAGAAGGGTATGGGGGGCTCTAGAAGGGTCTGGGGACTTT
This sequence comes from Clamator glandarius, assembly GCA_033459285.1. Lineage (NCBI taxonomy): Eukaryota > Metazoa > Chordata > Aves > Cuculiformes > Cuculidae > Clamator > Clamator glandarius. Next base: position 16,214 of record JAUNZM010001886.1, on the reverse strand, counting down.
TAGAAGGGTCCTGGTGTGCTCTAGAAGGGACGGGGTTCCTTAAGAGGGGCCCTGGGTGCCTCTTGAAGGGTCTGGGGGCATTTAGAAGGGTCTTGGGGGGCTCTAGAAGGGTCTGGGGGCTTTTAGAAGGGTACTGGGGGGCTCTAGAAGGGTCTGGGGGCTTTTAGAATGATCCTGGGGGGCTCTAGAAGGGTCTGGGTTCTTTTCGAAGGATCCGGGGAGGGTCTAGAAGGGTCTGGGGACTTTTAGAATGGTCCTAGGGGCCTCTAGAAGGGTCTGGGGGCTTTTAGATGGGTCCTAGTGGGCTCTAGAAGGGTCTGGGGGCTTTTAGAATGATCCTGGGGGGCTCTAGAAGGGTCTGGGGGCTTTTAGAATGATCCGGGGAGGGTCTAGAAAGGTCTGGGTGCTTTTTGAAGGATTCCAAGGGGCTCTAGAAGGTTCTGGGGGCTTTCAGAAGGGTCCTGGGGGTCTCTAGAAGGGTCTGGGGGCTTTTAGAAGGGTCCTGGGGGGCTCTAGAAGGGTCTGGGTGCCTTTAGAAGGGTCCTGGGTGACTCTAGAATGTTCTGCTGGCTTTCAGAAGGGTCCTGGGTGGCTCTAGAAGGGTCTGGGGTCTTTTAGAAGGGTCCTGGGAGGCTCTAGAAGGGTCTGGGGTCTTTTAGAAGGGTCCTGGGATGCTCTAGAAGGGTCTTGGGGCTTGTAGAAGGGTCTTGGGGTGCTCTAGAAGGTTCTGGGTGCTTTTAGAAGGGTCCTGGGTGGCTCTAGAAGGGTCTGGGGGCTTTTAGAAGGGTTCGGGGGGGCTCTAGAAGGGTCTGGGTGCTTTTAGAAGTGTCCTGGGGTGCTCTAGAAGGGTCTGGGGAATTTTAGAAGGGTCCTCGGATGCTCTAGAAGGGTCTGGGGGCTTTTCGAAGGGTCCTGGGGGGCTCTAGAAGGGTCTGGGTGCCTTTAGAATGGTCCTGGGTTACTCTAGAATGTTCTGCTGGCTTTCAGAAGGGTCCTGGGTTCCTCTAGAAGGGTCTGGGGTCTTTTAGAATGGTCCGGGGGGGCTCTAGAAGGGTCTGGGGACTTTTAGAAGGGTCCTGGGGTGCTCTAGAAGGGACGGGGTTCCTTAAGAGGGGCCCTGGGTGCCTCTTGAAGGGTCTGGGGGCATTTAGAAGGGTCCTGGGGGACTCTAGAAGGGTCTAGGGGCTTTTAGAAGGGTACTGGGGGGCTCTAGAAGGGTCTGGGGGCTTTTAGAATGATCCTGGGGGGCTCTAGAAGGGTCTGGGGGCTTTTCGAAGGATCCGGGGAGGGTCTAGAAGGGTCTGGGGGCTTTTAGAAGGGTCCTAGGGGCCTCTAGAAGGGTCTGGGGGCTTTTAGATGGGTCCTAGGGGGCTCTAGAAGGGTCTGGGGGCTTTTAGAATGATCCTGGGGGTCTCTAGAAGGGTCTGGGGGCTTTTAGAATGATCCGGGGACGGTCTAGAAAGGTCTGGGTGCTTTTTGAAGGATCCTAGGGGGCTCTAGAAGGGTCTGGGGGCTTTTAGAAGGGTCCTGGGGTTCTCTAGAAGGGTCTGGTTGCTTTTATAAGGGGCCGGGGAGCCTCTAGAAGGGTCTGGGTGATTTTAGAAAGGTCCTGGGGGGCTCTAGAAGGGTCTAGAGGCTTTTAGACGGGTCCTGGGGGCCTCTAGAAGGGTCTGGGGGCTTTTAGAAGGGTCTGGGTGGCTCTAGAAGGGTCTGGGGGCTTGTAGAAGGGTCTTGGGGGGCTCTAGAAGGGTCTGGGGGCTTTTAGAAGGGTCCTGGGGGCCTCTAGAAGGGTCTTGGAGCTTTTAGAATGGTCCTCGGGGGCTCTAGAAGGGTCTGGGGGCTTTTACAAGGGTCCCGGGGTGCTCTAGAAGGATCTGGGGGCTTTTAGAAGGGTCCTGGGTTGCTCTAGAAGGGTCTGGGTTCATTTAGAAGGGTCCTGGGTTGCTCTAGAAGGGTCTGGGGGCTTTTAGAATGATCCGGGGACGGTCTAGAAGGGTCTTTATGCTTTTTGAAGGATCCTAGGCGGCTCTAGAAGAGTCTGGGGTCTTTTAGAATGGTCCTGGGAGGCTCTAGAAGGGTCTGGGGGCTATTAGAAGGGTCCTGGGGGGCTCTAGAAGGGTCTGGGTGCTTGTAGAAGGGTACTGGGGGGGTCTAGAACGGTCTGGGGGCTTTTAGAAGGGTACTGGGGGGCTCTAGAAGGGTCTGGGGGCTTTTAGAATGATCCTGGGGGGCTCTAGAAGGGTCTGGGGGCTTTTCGAAGGATCCGGGGAGGGTCTAGAAGGGTCTGGGGGCTTTTAGAAGGGTCCTAGGGGCCTCTAGAAGGGTCTGGGGGCTTTTAGATGGGTCCTAGTGGGCTCTAGAAGGGTCAGGGGGCTTTTAGAATGATCCTGCGGGGCTCTAGAAGGGTCTGGGGGCTTTTAGAATGATCCGGGGAGGGTCTAGAAGGGTCTGGGTGCTTTTAGAAGGGTCCTTTGGGTCTCTAGAAGGGTCTGGTGGCTTTTAGAAGGGTCCTGGGAGGCTCTGGAAGGGTCTGGGCGCTTTTATAAGGGTCCGGGGAGCCTCTAGAAGGGTCTGGGTGCTTTTGGAAAGGTCCTGGAGTGCTCTAGAAGGGTCTAGAGGCTTTTAGACGGGTCCTGGTGTGCTCTAGAAGGGACGGGGGGGCTTAAGAAGGGTCCTAGGGCCTCTAGAAGGGTCTGGGGTCTTTTAGAATGGTCCTGTGGGGCTCTAGAAGGGTTTGGAAGTTTTTAGAAGCGTCCTGGGGGCTCTAGAAGTGTCTGGGGGCTTTTAGAAGGGTCCTGGGGGGCTCTAGAAGGGTCTGGGTTCTTTTATACTGTCCTGGTGGTCTGTAGAAGGGTCTGGGTGCTTTTAGAAGGGTCCTGTGGGGCTCTAGAAGGATCTGGGGGCTTTCAGAGGGGTCTTGGGGGCCTCTAGAAGGGTCTAGGGGCTTTTAGAAGGGTCCGGGGGAGCTCTAGAAGGGTCTGGGAGCTTTTAGAAGGGTCCTGGGGTGCTCTAGAAGGGTCTGGGGGCTTTTAGAAGGGTCCTAGTGTGCTCTAGAAGGTACGGGGGGGCTTAAGAGGGGCCCTGGGGCCTCTAAAAGGGTCTGGTGTCTTTTAGAAGGGTCCTGGGGAGCTCTATAAGGGTCTGGAGGATTTTAAAAGGGTCCGGGGAGGCTCTAGAAGGGTCTGGGTTCTTTTAGAAGGGTCTTAGGGTGCTCTAGAAGAGTCTGGGGGCTTTTATAGTGTCCTGGGGGTCTGTAGAAGTGTCTGGGGTCTTTCAGAAGGGTCCTGGGGGACTCTAGAAGGGTCTGGGTGCTTTTAGAAAAGTACAGAGGGGGCTCTAAAAGGGTCTGGGTGCTTTTAGAATGGTCCTGGGGGCCTCTAGAAGGGTCTGGGGTCTTTTAGAAGGGTCCTGGGATGCTCTAGAAGGGTCTGGGGGCTTTTAGAATAATCCGGGGAGGGTCTAGATTAGTCTGGGGGCTTTTAGAAGGGTCCTTGGGTGCTCTAGAACGGTCTGGGTTCTTTTAGAAAGGTCCTGGGGTGCTCTAGAAGGGTCTGGGGGCTTTTAGAAGGATCCGGGGAGGGTCTAGAATGGTCTGGGTGCTTTTAGAATGGTCCTGGGGGGCTCTAGAAGGGTCTGGGTGCTTTTAGAAGGGTTTTGTGGGGCTCTAGAAGGGTCTGGGTGCTTTTAGAAGTGTCCTGGGGGTATCTAGAAGGGTCTGTAGTCTTTTATAGGGTCCTCGGGGTCTGTAGAAGTGTCTGGGTGCTTTTAGATGGGTCCTGTGGGGCTCTAGAAGGTTCTGAGGGCTTTCAGAAGGGTCCTGGGGGCCTCTAGAAGGGTCTAGGGGCTTTTAGAAGGGTCCGGGGGGGCTCTAGAAGGGTCTGGGGGATTTTAGAATGGTCCTGGGGTGATCTGGAAGGGTCTGGGTACTTTTAGAAGGGTCCTGGGCTGCTCTAGAAGGGACGGGGTGCCTTAAGAGGGGCCCTGGGGGGCTCTAGAATGGTCTGGAGTCTTTTAGAAGGGTCCTGGGGTGCTATAGAAGGGTCTGGGGCCTTTTAGAATGGTCCTGGGGATCTCTAGATGTGTCTGGGGGCTTTTAGAATTATCCGGAGAGGGTCTAGAAGTTTCTGCGGCCTTTTAGAAGGGTCCTGGGGGGCTCTAGAAGGGTCTGGGGACTTTTAGAAGGGTCCTGGGAGGATCTAGAAGGGTATGGGGGCTTTTAGAAGGATCCGGGGAGGGTCTAGAAGGGTCTGGGGGCTTTTAGAAGGGTCCTGGTTGCCTCTAGAAGGGTCTTGGGACTTTTAGAAGCGTCCTGAGGGGCCTCTAGAAGGGTCTGGGGTCTTTTAGAATGGTCCTGGGGGGCTCTAGAAGGGTCTGGGGGCTTTTAGATGTGTCCTGGGGGGCTCTAGAATGGTCTGGGGGCTTTTAGATGGGTCCTGGGTGTCTCTAGAAGGGTCTGGGTGCTTTTAGAGGGGTCCTGGGAGGCTCTAGAAGGGTCTGGGGGCTTTTAGAATGATCCGGGGACGGTCTAGAAGGGTCTTTATGCTTTTTGAAGGATCCTAGGGTGTTCTAGAAGGCTCTGGGGTCTTTTAGAATTGTCCTGGGGGGTTTTGAAGGGTCTGGGGGCATTTAGAATGATCCTGGGAGGCTCTAGAAGGGTCTGGGTGCTTTTAGAAGGGTCCTGGGGGGCTCTAGAAGGGTCTAGAGGCTTTTAGAAGGGTCCTGGGTGCCTCTAGAAGGGTCTGGGGGGGTTCAGAAGGGTCCTGGGAGGCTCTGGAAGGGTCTGGGTGCTTTTATAAGGGTCCTGGAGGCCTCTAGAAGTGTCTGGGGGCTTTTACAAGGGTCCGGGGGGGCTCTAGAAGGGTCTGGGGACTTTTAGAAGGGTCCTGGTGGCCTCTAGACAAGTCTGGGGGCTATTAGAAGGGTCCTGGGGGGCTGTAGAAGGGTCTGGGGGCTTGTAGAAGGGTCCTGGGGAGGGCTAGAATGGTCTGGGGTCTTTTAGAAGGGTCCTGGGTGGATCTAGGAGGTTCTGGGGGCTTTCAGAATGGTCCTGGTGGTCATTAGAAGAGTCTGGGTGCTTTTAGAAGGGTCCTGGGGGGCTCAAGAATGGTCTGGGTGCTTTTAGAAGGGTCCTGTGGGGCTCTAGAAGGTTCTGGGGGCTTTCAGAAGGGTCCTGGGGCCTCTAGAAGGGTCTAGTGGCTTTTAGAAGGGTCCGGGGGGGCTCTAGAAGGGTCTGGGGGCTTTTAGAAGGGTCCTGGGTTGCTCTAGAAGGGTCTGGGGGCTTTTAGAAGGGTCCTGGGATGCTCTAGAAGGGACGGGGCTGCTTAAGAGGGGCCCTGGGGCCTCTAGAAGGTTCTGGGGGCTTTCAGAAGGGTCCTGGGGGCCTCTAGAAGGGTCTAGTGGCTTTTAGAAGGGTCCTAGGGGGCTCTAGAAGGGTCTGGGGGCTTTTAGAAGGGTCCTGGGGGGCTCTAGAAGGGTCTGGGGGCTTTTAGAAGGGTCCTGGGATCCTCTAGAAGGGTCTCGGTTCTTTTAGAAGGATCCGGGGAGGGTCTAGAAGGGTCTGGGGGCTTTTAGAAGGGTCTTGGGAGGCTCTAGAAGGGTCTGGGGCCTTTTCAAAGAAACCTGAACGTCTCCAGAATGGTCTGGGTGCTTTTGGAAGGATCCTTGGGGGCTCTAGAATGGTCTGGGTCCTTTGTACTTAGCTGGCAGGGGAGACACCCTGATCAAGCAGGTGCTTTTCCCAGGCCAGGCTCATCCTTTGCACTCCGGGTGTGCTGAGCCCTGCGAATTCCCCAAATGTGCAAAATGAAAATTTTTGCTCTAGAATCACCCAGACCCTTCTAGAGCCCCCCAGGAACCTTCTAAAAGCACCCAGACACGTCTAGAGCCCCCAGGAACATTCTAAAATCCCCCAGACACTTTTAGAGCCCCCAGTGTGCTTCTCAAAGCCCCCGGACTTTCTAGAGCCCCCCAAAAACTTATAAAGGCCCCCAAAATCTTATAAAGCCCTCCAGGCCCTACTAAACCCCCTTAGGACCCTTCTACAATACCCTAGACCCTTCTAGAGCCACCGAGGACCCTTCTAAAAGACCCCAAACCCTTCCGGAGCCCCTTAGGAACCTTTTTAGAGACCCTAGACCCTCCTAGATCCTTCAAGGACTCTTCTAAAAGCCCCCAGATACTTCTAGGGGTTAGAGGCAGGGTTAGGGTTAGGGTTAGGGTTAGGGTTAGAGTTAGGATTAGGGTTAGGGTTAGGGTAAGGGTTAGGGTTAGGGTTAGGGTTAGGGTTAGGGTTAGGGTTAGGGTTAGGGTTAGGGTTAGGATTAGGGTTAGGGTTAGGATTAGGGTTAGGGTTAGGGTTAGGGTTAGGGTTAGGGTAAGGGTTAGGGTTAGGGTTAGGGTTAGGGTTAGGGTTAGGATTAGGGTTAGGGTTAGGGTTAGGGTTAGGGTTAGGGTAAGGGTTAGGGTTAGGGTTAGGGTTAGAGTTAAGGTTAGGGTTAGGGTTAGTGTTAGGGTTAGGGTTATAGTTAGAGTTAGGGTTAGGGTTAGGGTTAGAGTTAGGATTAGGGTTAGGGTTAGGGTTAGGGTTAGGGTTAGGGTTAGGGTTAGGGTTAGGGTTAGGGTAAGGGTTAGGTTTAGGGTTAGGGTTAGGGTTAGGGTTAGGGTTAGGGTTAGAGTTAGGATTAGGGTTAGGGTTAGGGTTAGGGTTAGGGTTAGGGTTAGGGTTAGGGTTAGGGTTAGGGTTAGGGTAAGGGTTAGGTTTAGGGTTAGGGTTAGGGTTAGGGTTAGGGTTAGGGTTAGGGTTAGGGTTAGGGTTAGGGTTAGGGTTAGGGTTAGGGTTAGGGTTAGGGTTAGGGTTAGGGTTAGGGTTAGGGTTAGGGTTAGGGTAAGGGTTAGGTTTAGGGTTAGGGTAAGGGTTAGGTTTAGGGTTAGGGTTAGGGTTAGGGTTAGGGTTAGGGTTAGGGTTAGAGTTAGGGTTAGGGTTAGGGTTAGGGTTAGGGTTACGGTTAGGGTTAGAGTTAGGGTTAGGTTTAGGGTTAGGGTTAGGGTTAGAGTTAGGGTTAGGGTTAGGGTTAGGGTTAGGGTTAGAGTTAGGGTTAGGGTTAGGGTTAGGGTTAGGGTTAGGGTTAGGGTTAGGGTTAGGGTTAGGGTTAGAGTTAGGGTTAGGTTTAGGGTTAGGGTTAGGGATAGGGTTAGGAACCTTTTTTAGCCCTACAGGACCCATCTAAAAGCACCCAGACCCTTCTACATCCCCACAGAACCCTTCTAAAAGCCCCCAGACCCTTCTAGAGCCACCCAGGTCCCTTCTAAAAGCACCCAGACCCTTCTAGATGCACCCAGGACCCATCTGAAAGCACCCAGACCCTTCTAGACCATCCCCGGATCATTCTAAAAGCACCCAGACCAATCTAGAGCCCACCAGGACTCTTCTAAAACCCTCCAGACCCTTCTAGAGGCCCCCAGGACCCTTCTGAATGCCCCCAGACCCTTCTAGACCCCCCAGGACCCTTCTAAAAGCCTCCAGACCCTTCTAGAGCTCCCCAGGACCCTTCTAAATGCACCCAGACATTTCTAGCGCCCCCCAGGACCGTTCTAAAAGCCCCCAGACCCATCTAGAGCTCCCCAGGACCCTTCTAAAAGACCCCAGACCCTTCTAGAGCCCCCCTGTACCCTTCTAAATGCACCCAGACCCTTCGAGAGCCCCACAGGACCCTTCTAAAAGCCCCCAGACCCTTCTAGAGCCTCCCAGGACCATTCTAAAAGCCCCCAGACAATTCTAGAGCTCCCCAGGACCCTTCTAAAATCCCCCAGACCCTTCTAGAGGACCCCAGTGCCCCTCTAATGTTCCCCAGACCCTTCTAGAGCCCCCAAGGACCCTTCTAAAAGCCCCCAGAGCCTTCTAGACCCTCCCTGGATCCTTCTAATAGCACCCAGACCCTTCTAGAGCCCCCCAGGACCCTTCTACAAGACCTCCGAACCCTTCTAGAGCCTCTACGGACCATTCTAAAAGCCCCCGGACCCTTCTAGAGCCCCCCAGGACCCATCTAAAAGACCCCAGACCCTTCTACAGCCACACAGGCCCTTCTGAAAGCACCCAGACCCTTCTAGAGCCCCCCAGGACCCTTCTAAAAGAACCCAGACCCTTCTACACCCTCCCCGGATCATTCTAAAAGCACCCAGACCCTTCTACAGCCTCCCAGGACCCTTCTAAAATCCTTCAGACCCTTCTAGAAGCCCCCAGGACCCTTCTGAAAGCCCCCAGAGCCTTGTAGATGCCCCCAGGACCCTTCTAAAAGCAACCACACCCTTCTAGACCCCCCCAGGACGCTTCTAAAAGCCCCCAGACCATTCTAGAGACACCCAGAACCCTTCTAAAAGCCCCCAGACCCTTCTAGAGGCCCCCAAGATCCTTCTAAAAGCCCCCAGACCCTTCTAGAGCCCCCCGGGACCCTTCTAAATGCCCCCTGACCATTCTAGAGCCACCCAGGACATTTCTAAAAGCACCCAGACCCTTCTAGAGCCCACCAGGACCCTTCTAAATGCAACCAGACCATTCTAGAGCCACCCAGAGCCCTTCTAAAATCACCCAGACACTTCTAGAGCCTCCCAGGACCATTCTAAAAATCCTCAGACCCATCTAGAGGCCCCCAGGACCCTTCTAAAAGTCCCCAGAGCCATCTAGATGCCCCCAGGACCCTTCTAAAAGCACTCACACTCTTCTAAAGCCACCCAGGACTCTTCTAAAAGCCCCCAGAGCATTCTAGAGCCCCGCAGGACCATTCTAAAAGGCCCCAGACCCTTCTAAAGACCCCCAGGACCCTTCAAAAAGCACCCAGACCCTTCTAGAGCCTCCCAGGACCCTTCTAAAAGCACCCAGACGCTTCTAGATCACCACAGGACCCTTCTAAAAGCCCCCAGACCCTTCTAGACCCTAACCTAATCCTTCTAAAACACCCAGACCCTTCTAGAGCCTCCCAGGACCCTTCTAATATCCCGCAGACATTTCTAGAGGACCCCAGGACCCTTCTAAGAGCACCCAGACCATTCTAGATCCCCCCAGGACCCTTCTAAAAGCCCCCAGACCCTTCTAGAGACCCGCAGGACCCTTCTAAAAGCCCCCAGACCCTTCTAGATTCTCCCAGGACCCTTCTAAAAGCCCCCAGACTCTTCTAGAGATCCCCAGGACCCTTCTAAAATCCCCCAGACCATTCTAGAGGCCACCAGGGCTTCTCTAATGGTACCCAGACCCTTCTAGAGCCCCCAAGGACCCTTCTAAAAGGCCCCAGAGCCTTCAAGACCCTCCCCGGATCCTTCTAATAGACCCCAGACCCTTCTAGAACCACGCAGGACCCTTCTAATATTCCCCAGACCTTTCTAGAGGCCCCCTGGACCCTTCAAAAAGCCCCCAGACCCTTCTAGAGCCTCCCAGGGCCATTCTAAAAGCAACCAGACCCTTCTAGATCCTCCCAGGACCCTTCTAAAAGCACCCAGACCCTTCTAGAGCCCCCCAGGACCTTTCTAAATGCCCCCAGACCCTTCTAGAGCCCCACAGGACCCTTCTAAAAGCACCCAGACCCTTCTAGAGACCAGCAGGACCCTTCTAAAAGCACCCAGACCCTTCTATATTCCCCCAGGACCCTTCTAAAAGACCCCAGACCCTTCTAGAGCTCCCCAGGACCCTTCTAAAACCCCCCAGACCCTTCTAGAGGCCGCCAGGGCTCCTCTAATGGTCCCCAGACCCTTCTAGAGCCCCCAAGGACCCTTCTAAAAGCCCCCAGAGCCTTCTAGACCCTCCCCGGATCCTTCTAATAGCACCCAGACCCTTCTAGAGCCCCCCAGGACCCTTCTAAAAGGCCCCAGACCCTTCTAGAGCCTCCACGGACACTTCTAAAAGCAACCAGACCCTTCTAGAGCCTCCCAGGACCCTTTTAAAATCCCTCAGACACTTCTAGAGGCCCCCAGGACCCTTCTAAAATACCCCAAAGCTTTCAAGATGCCCCCAGGACAATTCTAAAAGAACTCACACCCTTCTAGAGCCCCCCAGGAACCTTCTAAAAGCCCCCAGACCCTTCTAGAGACCCGCAGGACCCTTCTAATAGCACTCAGACCCTTCTAGAGTCTACCAAGACCCTTCTAAAAGCACCCAGACCTTTCTAGAGCTCCCCAGGACCATTCTAAACTCCCCCAGACCCTTCCAGAGCCCCGAGGACGCTTCTAAATGCCCCCAGACCCATCTAGAGCACCCCAGGACTCTTCTAAAAGCCTCCAGTCCCTTCTAGAGGCCCCCAGGACCCTTCTGAATGCCCCCAGACCCTTCTAGAGCCCCCCAGGACTCTTCTAAAAGACCCCAGACCATTCCAGAGGCCCTCAGGACCCTTCTGAAAGCGCCCAGACCCTTCTAGAGCAACCCAGGACCCTTCTAAATGCACCCAGACACTTTTAGCGCCACCCAGGACCCTTCTAAAAGACCCCAGACCCTTCTAGCGCTCCCCAGGACCCTTCTAAAAGTCCCCAGACACTTCTAGACCACCCAGGACCCTTCTAAAAGCACCCAGACCCTTCTAGAGCCCCCCAGGACACTTCTAAAAGCGACCAGACCATTCTAGAACCTCCCAGGACCCATCTAAAAGGCCGCAGACACTTCTAGAGGCCCCCAGGACCCTTCTAAAAGCCCCCAGAGCCTTCTAGATGACCCCAGGACCCTTCTAAAAGCCCTCACACACTTTAGAGCCCCCCAGGACCCTTCTAAAAGACCCCAGACCCTTCTAGAGCCCCCCAGGACCCTTCTAAAAGCCCCCAGACCCTTCTAGAGACCCGCAGGACCCTTTTAAATGCCCCCAGACCCTTCTAGAGTCTACCAAGACCCTTCAAAAAGCCCCCAGACCCTTCTAGAGCTGCCCAGGACCCTTCTAAACTCCCCGAGACCCTTCTAGAGGCCCCCAGGGCTCCTCTAATGGTCCCCAGACCATTCTAGAGCCCCCAAGGACCCTTCTAAAAGCCTCCAGACCCTTCTAGAGACACGCAGGACCCTTCTAAAAGACCCCAGACCATTCTAGAGCCTTCCAGGACCCTTCTAAAAGCCCCCAGACAATTCTAGAGCTCCCCAGGACCCTTCTAAAATCTCCCAGACCCTTCTAGAGGACCCCAGTGCCCCTCTAATTGTCCCCAGACCCTTATATAGCCACCAAGGACCCTTCTAAAAGCTCCCAGACCCTTCTAGACCCTCCCAGGATCATTCTAATAGCCCCCAGACCCTTCTAGAGCCCCCCAGGACCCTTCTAAAAGCCCCCAGACCCTTCTAGAGCCTCCACGGACCCTTCTGAAAGCCCCCGGACCCTTCCAGAGCCCCCCAGGACCCATCTAAAGCCCCCAGACCCTTCTACTGCCCCACAGGACCATTCTAAAAGCCCCCAGACCCTTCTAGAGCCAACCAGGACCCTTCTAAAAGCACCTAGACCCTTCTAGAGGACCCCAGGACCCTTCTAAAAGCCCCCAGAGCTTTCTAGAGGCCCCCTGGACCCTTCAAAAAGCCCCCAGACCCTTCTAGAGCCTCCCAGGACCATTCTAAAAGCACCCAGACACTTCTAGAGCCTCCCAGGACCCTTTTCAAAAGCACCCAGACCCTTCTAGAGCCCCCCAGGACCATTCTAAAAGCCCCCAGACCCTTCTAGAGCCTCGCACGACCCTTCTAAAAGCCCCCAGACCCTTCTAGAGACCCTACAGGACCCTTCTAAAAGCCCTCAGACCCTTCTAGCTTCTCCCAGGACCCTTCTAAAAGCTCCCAGACCCTTCTAGAGCACCCCAGGACCCTTCTAAAAACACCCAGACCCTTCTAGAGCCCCCTAGGACCCTTCTCAAAGACCCCAGAGCCTTCTAGAGTCCTCCAGGGCCCTTCTAAAAGCCCCCAGACCCTTCTAGAGACACGCAGGACCCTTCTAAAAGCCCCCAGACCCTTCTAGATTCCCCCAGGACCCTTGTAAAAGCCCCCAGACCCTTCTAGAGCCACCCAGGATCTTTCTGAAAGCACCCAGACCCTTCTAGAGCTCCCAAGGACCCTTCTAAAAGCCGCCAGACACTTCTAGAGCCTCCCCGGATCCTTCTAAAATCCTCCAGACATTTGTAGAGCCCCCCAGGACCCTTCTAAAAGCACCCAGACCCTTCTAGACCATCCCCGGATCCTTCTAAAACCACCCAGACCCATCTGGATCCGCCCAGGACCTTTCTAAAAGTCCCCAGACCATTCTAGATGACCCAGGACCCTTCTAAAAGCCCCCAGACCCTTCTAGAGCCCCCCAGAACTCTTCTAAAAGCCTCCAGACCCTTCTAGAGGCCCCCAGGACCCTTCTAAAAGCCTCCAGACCCTTCTAGACCCTCCCCGAATCCTTCTAAAAGCAACCAGACCCTTCTAGAGCCTCCCAGGACCCTTTTAAAATCCCTCACACCCTTCTAGAGCCCCCCAGGACCATTCTAAAAGAACCCAGACCCTTCTAGAGACCCGAAGGACCCTTCTAAAAGCACTCAGACCCTTCTAGAGTCTCCCAGGACCCTTCTAAAAGCACCCAGACCCTTCTAGAGCTCCCCAGGACCTATCTAAACTACCCCAGACCCTTCTAGAGCCCACCAGGACCATTCTAAATGTCCCCAGACCCATCTAGAGCCCCCCAGGACTCTTCTAAAAGCATCCAGACCCTTCTAGAGGCCCCCAGGACCCTTCTGAATGCACCCAGACCCTTCTAGAGCCCCCCAGAACTCTTCTAAAAGCCTCCAGACCCTTCTAGAGGCCCCCAGGACCCTTCTGAAAGCACCCAGACCCTTCTAGAGCTCCCCAGGACCCTTCTAAATGCACCCAGACACTTTTAGCGCCACCCAGGACCCTTCTAAAAGACCCCAGACCCTTCTAGAGCTTGCCAGGACCCTTCTAAAAGCCCCCAGACCCTTCTAGAGCTCCCCAGGACCCTTCTAAAATACCCCAGACCCCTCTAGAGGCCGCCAGGGCTCCTCTAGTGGTCCCCACACCCTTCTAGAGCCCCCAAGGACCATTCTAAAAGCCCCCAGACCCTTCTAGAGACACGCAGGACTCTTCTAAAAGCCCCCAGACCCTTCTAGAGCCTCCCAGGACCTTTCTAAAAGCCCCCAGACAATTCTAGACCTCCCGAGGACCCTTCTAAAATCACCCAGACCATTCTAGAGGCTCCCAGTGCCCCTCTAATGGTCCCCAGACCCTTCTAGAGCCCCCAAGGACCCTTCTAAAAGCCCCTAGACCCTTCTATAGCCACCTAGGACCATTCTAAAAGCACCCAGACCCTTCTAGAGGCCCCCAGGACCCTTCTAAAATCCCCCAGACCCTTCTAGAGCCCCCTAGGACCCTTCTAAATGCCCCCAGACCCTTGTAGAGCCCCCCAGGACCCTTCTAAAAGCATCCAGACTATTCTAGAGGACCGCAGGACCCTTCTAAAATCCCCCAGACCCTTCTAGAACACCCCAGGACCCTTCTAAAAGACCCCAGACGATTCTAGAGCCCCTCAGGACTCTTCTAAATGCCCCCAGACACTTCTAGAGAGCCCAGGGCCCGTGTAAAAGCACCCAGACCCTTCTAGAGAACCCCAGGACCCTTCTAAAACCTCCCAGACCCTTCTAGACCCCTCAACCCCCCGGATCTTTCTAAAAGCCCCCAGACCCTTCTAGAGCCCCCCCAGGACCATTCTCAAAGACTCCAGACCCTTCTAGAGCCCCCAGGACCCTTCTAAAAGCCCCCAGACCCCTTCTAGATCCTCCCCGTATCATTCTAAATGCCCCCAGACCCTTCTAGAGGACCCCAGGACCCTTCTAAAAGCCGCCAGACCCTTCTAGAGCCTCCCCGGATCATTCTAAAAGCCCATAGACGCTTCTAGATGCCCCCAGGACCATTCTAAAACCCTCCAGACATTTGTAGAGCCTCCCAGGACCCTTCTAAACGCCCCCAGACCCATCTAGAACCTCCCCGGATCCTTCTAAAAGTACCCAGACCCATCTGGATCCTCCCAGGACCCTTCTAAAAGACCCCAGACCCTTCTAGAGGCCCCAAGAACCCTTCTAATAGCCCCCCAGACCCTTCTAGAGCCCCTCAGGACCCTTCTGAAAGCCCCCAGACGATTCTAGAGACCCGCAGGACCCTTCTAAATGCACCCAGACCCTTCTAGATTCTCCCAGGACCCTTCTAAAAGCCCCCAGACCCTTCTAGAGCTCCCCAGGACCCGTCTAAAATACCCCAGACCCTTCTAGAGGTCCCCAGGGCCCCTCTAGTGGTCCCCAGACCCTTCTAGAGCCACCAAGGACCATTCTAAAAGCCCCCAGACCCATCAAGAGCTCCCCAGAACCCTTCTAAAATCCCCCAGACCATTCTAGAGGCCCCTAGGGCCGCTCTAATGGTCCCCAGACCCTTCTAGAGCCCCCAAGGACCCTTCTAAAAGCCCCCAGACCATTCTAGAGCTCCCCAGGACCCTTCTAAAATCCCTCAGACCCTTCTAGAGCCCCCCAGGATCCTTCTAAAATCCCCCAGACCCTTCTAGAGCCTCCCAGGACCCTTCTAAAAGTCCCCAGACCCTTATAGACCCTCCCCGGATCCTTCTAAAAGCACCCAGACCCTTCTAGAGCCTCCCAGGACCCTTATAAAATCCCTCAGACCATTCTAGAGCCCCACAGGACCCTTATAAAAGCCCCCAGAGACTTCTAGATGCCCCCAGGACCATTCTAAAAGCCCTCACACCCTTCTAGAGCCCACCAGGACCCTTCTAAAAGCCGCCAGACCCTTCTAGAGCCCCCCAGGACCCTTCTAAAAGCTCCCAGACCCTTCTAGAGACCCGCAGGACCCATCTAAATGCCCCCAGACCCTTCTAGAGTTTCCCAGGACCCTTCTAAAAGCCCCCAGACCCTTCTAGAGCTCCCCAGGACCCTTCTAAAATACCCCAGACCCTTCTAGAGGCCTCCAGGTACCCTCTAGTGGTCCCCAGACACTTCTAGAGCCCCCAAGGACCATTCTAAAAGCCCCCAGACCCTTCTAGAGGCCCCTAGGGCCCCTCTAATGGTCCCCAGACCCTTCTAGAGCCCCAAGGACCCTTCTAAAAACCCCCAGACCCTTCTAGAGACCCGCAGGACCCTTCTAAATGCCCCCAGACCTTTCTAGAGGCCCCCAGGATCCTTCTAAATTCCCCCAGACCCTTCTAGAGCCCCCCAGGACCCTTCTAAAAGCCCCCAGACCCTTCTAGAGATTCCCAGGACCCGTCTAAAATACCCAAGACCCTTCTAGATGTCCCAAGGGCCCCTCAAGTGGTCCCCAGACCCTTCTAGAGCCCCCAAGGACCATTCTAAAAGCCCCCAGACGCTTCAAGAGCTCCCCAGAACCCTTCTAAAATCCCCCAGACCCTTCTAGAGGCCCCTAGGGCCCCTCAAATTGTCCCCAGACCCTTCTAGAGACCCGCAGGACCCTTCTAAAAGACCCCAGACCCTTGTAGACGATCCCTGGATCCTTCTAATAGCCCCCAGATCCTTCTAGAGCCCCCCAGGACCCTTCTAAAAGTCCCCAGACCCTTCTAGACCCTCCCTGGATCCTTCTAAAAGCACCCAGACCCTTCTAAAGCCTCCCAGGACCCTTATAAAATCCCTCAGACCATTCTAGAGCCCCCCAGGACCCTTCTAAAAGCTCCCAGACCCTTCTAGAGACCCGCAGGACCCATCTAAATGCCCCCAGACCCTTCTAGAGTTTCCCAGGACCCTTCTAAAAGCCCCCAGACCCTTCTAGAGCTCCCCAGGACCCTTCTAAAATACCCCAGACTCTTCTAGAGGCCTCCAGGGCCCCTCTAGTGGTCCCCAGACCCTTCTAGAGCCCCCAAGGACCATTCTAAAAGCTCCCAGACCCTTCTAGAGGCCCCTAGGGCCCCTCTAATGGTCCCCAGACCCTTCTAGAGCCCCAAGGACCCTTCTAAAAGCCCCCAGACCCTTCTAGAGACCCGCAGGACCCTTCTAAATGCCCCCAGACCTATCTAGAGGCCCCCAGGATCCTTCTAAAATCCCCCAGACCCTTCTAGAGCCCCCCAGGACACTTCTAAATGCCCCCAGACCCTTCTAGAGCCCCCCAGGACCATTCTAAAAGCCCTCAGACCCTTCTAGAGCCTCCCAGGACCCTTCTGAAATCCCCCAGACCCTTCTAGATGCGCCCAGGACCCTTCTAAAAGACCCCA
>JAUNZM010001885.1:0-51861 GCA_033459285.1 Clamator glandarius | reverse complement strand
TCCAGTAACTCCAGTCACAGCCAGTCACTCCAGTCACTCCAGTCACTCCAGTAACTCCAGTCACTCCAGTCACTCCAGTAACTCCAGTAACTCCAGTCACTCCAGTCACTCCAGTAACTCCAGTCACTCCAGTCACTCCAGTCACTCCAGTAACTCCAGTCACTCCAGTCACTCCAGTAACTCCAGTAACTCCATCACTCCAGTAACTCCAGTCACTCCAGTCACACCAGTCACTCCAGTCACTCCAGTCACTCCAGTAACTCCAGTCACTCCAGTCACCCAGTCACTCCAGTCACTCCAGTCACTCCAGTCACTCCAGTCACTCCAGTAACTCCAGTCACTCCAGTCACTCCAGTCACTCCAGTAACTCTCCAGTCACTCCAGTCACTCCAGTCACTCCAGTCACACTCCAGTCACATCCAGTCACTTCCAGTCACTCCAGTCACTCCAGTCACAACCAGTCACTCCAGTCACTCCAGTCACTCCAGTCACTCCAGTCACTCCAGTCACTCCAGTCACTCCAGTCACTCCAGTCACTCCAGTCACTCCAGTCACTCCAGTCACTCCAGTCACTCCAGTCACTCCAGTAACTCCAGTCACTCCAGTCACTCCAGTCACTCCAGTCACTCCAGTCACTCCAGTCACTCCAGTCACACCAGTCACTCCAGTCACTCCAGTCACTCCAGTAACTCCAGTCACTCCAGTCACTCCAGTCACTCAGTAACTCAGTCACTCAGTCACTCCAGTCACTCCAGTCACACCAGTCACTCCAGTCACTCCAGTCACTCCAGTCACTCCAGTCACTCCAGTCACTCCAGTCACTCCAGTCACTCCAGTCACTCAGTCACTCCAGTCACACCAGTCACTCCAGTCACTCCAGTCACTCCAGTCACACCAGTCACTCCAGTCACTCCAGTCACTCCAGTCACTCCAGTCACACCAGTCACTCCAGTCACTCCAGTCACACCAGTCACTCCAGTCACTCCAGTCACTCCAGTAACTCCAGTCACTCCAGTCACTCAGTCACTCCAGTCACACCAGTAACTTCCAGTCACTCCAGTCACTCCAGTCACTCCAGTAACTCCAGTCACTCCAGTCACTCCAGTCACTCCAGTCACTCCAGTCACTCCAGTCACTCCAGTCACTCCAGTCACTCCAGTCACTCCAGTCACTCCAGTCACTCCAGTCACTCCAGTAACTCCAGTAACTCCAGTCACTCCAGTCACTCCAGTCACTCCAGTAACTCCAGTCACTCCAGTACTCCAGTCACTCCAGTCACTCCAGTCACTCCAGTCACACCAGTAACTCCAGTCACTCCAGTCACTCCAGTCACTCCAGTAACTCCAGTCACTCCAGTCACTCCAGTCACTCCAGTCACTCCAGTCACTCCAGTCACATCCAGTCACTCCAGTCACTCCAGTCACTCCAGTCAACTCCAGTCACTCCAGTCACTCCAGTCACTCCAGTAACTCCAGTCACTCCAGTAACTCCAGTCACACCAGTCACTCCAGTAACTCCAGTCACTCCAGTCACTCCAGTCACTCCAGTCACTCCAGTAACTCCAGTCACTCCAGTCACTCCAGTCACTCCAGTCACTCCAGTAACTCCAGTAACTCCAGTCACTCCAGTCACTCCAGTCACTCCAGTAACTCCAGTACTCCAGTCACTCCAGTCACTCCAGTCACTCCAGTCACTCCAGTCACTCCAGTAACTCCAGTCACTCCAGTCACTCAGTCACTCCAGTCACTCCAGTCACTCCAGTCACTCCAGTCACTCCAGTCACTCCAGTCACTCCAGTAACTCCAGTCACTCCAGTAACTCCAGTCACGTCCAGTCACTCCAGTAACTCCAGTCACTCCAGTCACTCCAGTAACGCCAGTAACTCCAGTAACTCCAGTCACTCCAGTCACTCCAGTCACTCCAGTCACTCCAGTAACTCCAGTCACTCCAGTCACTCCAGTAACTCCAGTAACTCCAGTAACTCCAGTAACTCCAGTCACTTCCAGTCACTCCAGTAACTCCAGTCACTCCAGTCACTCCAGTCACTCCAGTCACTCCAGTACTCCAGTAACTCCAGTCACACCAGTCACTCCAGTAACTCCAGTAACTCCAGTCACTCCAGTCACTCCAGTGACTCCAGTCACTCCAGTCACACCAGTCACTCCAGTAACTCCAGTCACTCCAGCAGTCACTCCAGTCACTCCAGTCACTCCAGTAACTCCAGTCACTCCAGTGACTCCAGTCACGTCCAGTCACTCCAGTCACGTCCAGTAACTCCAGTCACTCCAGTCACTCCAGTCACACCAGTCACTCCAGTAACTCCAGTCACTCCAGTCACTCCAGTCACTCCAGTCACGTCCAGTCAATCCAGTCACACCAGTCACTCCAGTAACTCCAGTCACTCCAGTCACTCCAGTCACTCCAGTCACTCAGTAACTCCAGTCACTCCAGTCACTCCAGTCACTCCAGTCACTCCAGTCACTCCAGTCACACCAGTCACTCCAGTCACTCCAGTCACTCCAGTAACTCCAGTCACTCCAGTCACTCCAGTCACTCCAGTAACTCCAGTCACTCCAGTCACTCCAGTCACTCCAGTAACTCCAGTCACTCCAGTCACTCCAGTCACTCCAGTCACTCCAGTCACTCCAGTCACTCCAGTCACTCCAGTCACTCCAGTAACTCCAGTAACTCCAGTCACGTCCAGTAACTCCAGTCACTCCAGTCACTCCAGTCACTCAGTCACTCCAGTACTCAGTCACTCCAGTCACTCAGTAACTCCAGTCACTCCAGTCACTCCAGTACCTCCAGTCACTCCAGTCACTCCAGTCACTCCAGTCACTCCAGTCACTCCAGTAACTCCAGTCACACCAGTCACTCCAGTCACTCCAGTCACTCCAGTAACTCCAGTCACTCCAGTCACTCCAGTAACTCCAGTAACTCCAGTCACTCCAGTCACTCCAGTACTCCAGTCACTCAGTCACTCCAGTCACTCCAGTAACTCCAGTCACTCCAGTCACTCCAGTAACTCAGTAACTCCAGTCACTCCAGTAACTCCAGTCACTCCAGTCACTCCAGTCACCCAGTCACTCCAGTCACTCCAGTCACTCCAGTACTCCAGTCACACCAGTCACTCCAGTCACTCCAGTCACTCCAGTCACTCAGTCACTCCAGTCACTCCAGAACTCCAGTAACTCCAGTCACTCCAGTCACTCCAGTCACTCCAGTCACACCAGTCACTCAGTCACTCCAGTCACTCCAGTCACTCCAGTCACTCCAGTCACTCCAGTCACTCCAGTCACTCCAGTCACTCCAGTCACTACCAGTCACCCAGTCACTCCAGTCACTCCAGTCACTCCAGTCACTCCAGTCTCTCCAGTCACACCAGTCACTCCAGTCACTCCAGTCACTCCAGTCACACCATCACTCCAGTAACTCCAGTCACTCCAGTCACACCAGTCACCAGTCACTCCAGTCACTCCAGTCACTCCAGTAACTCCAGTCACACCAGTCACTCCATCACTCCAGTCACTCCAGTAACTCCAGTCACTCCAGTCACTCCAGTAACTCCAGTAACTCCAGTCACTCCAGTCACTCCAGTCACTCAGTCACACCAGTCACTCCAGTCACTCCAGTCACTCCAGTCACTCCAGTCACACCAGTCACTCCAGTCACTCCAGTCACTCCAGTCACTCCAGTCACACCAGTCACTCCAGTCACTCCAGTCACACCAGTCACTCCAGTCACTCCAGTCACTCCAGTCACACCAGTCACTCCAGTCACTCCAGTCACTCCAGTCACTCCAGTCACACCAGTCACTCCAGTCACTCCAGTCACTCCAGTCACTCCAGTCACACCAGTCACTCCAGTCACTCCAGTCACTCCAGTCACTCCAGTAACTCCAGTCACTCCAGTCACTCCAGTCACTCCAGTAACTCCAGTCACTCCAGTAACTCCAGTCACTCCAGTCACTCCAGTCACTCCAGTCACTCCAGTAACTCCAGTCACTCCAGTCACTCCAGTCACTCCAGTAACTCCAGTCACGTCCAGTCACTCCAGTCACTCCAGTCACTCCAGTCACTCCAGTCACACCAGTCACTCCAGTCACTCCAGTCACTCCAGTAACTCCAGTCACTCCAGTCACTCCAGTCACTCCAGTAACTCCCGTCACTCCAGTAACTCCAGTCACTCCAGTCACTCCAGTAACTCCAGTCACTCCAGTCACTCCAGTCACTCCAGTAACTCCAGTAACTCCAGTCACTCCAGTCACTCCAGTCACTCCAGTCACTCCAGTAACTCCAGTAACTCCAGTCACTCCAGTCACTCCAGTCACTCCAGTAACTCCAGTAACTCCAGTCACTCCAGTCACTCCAGTCACTCCAGTCACTCCAGTCACTCCAGTAACTCCAGTCACTCCAGTCACTCCAGTCACTCCAGTGACTCCAGTCACACCAGTCACTCCAGTCACTCCAGTCACTCCAGTCACTCCAGTAACTCCAGTCACTCCAGTCACTCCAGTCACTCCAGTCACTCCAGTAACTCCAGTCACTCCAGTCACTCCAGTAACTCCAGTAACTCCAGTAACTCCAGTCACTCCAGTCACTCCAGTCACTCCAGTCACTCCAGTAACTCCAGTCACTCCAGTCACTCCAGTAACTCCAGTAACTCCAGTAACTCCAGTAACTCCAGTCACTCCAGTCACTCCAGTAACTCCAGTCACTCCAGTCACTCCAGTCACTCCAGTCACACCAGTAACTCCAGTCACTCCAGTAACTCCAGTCACTCCAGTCACTCCAGTCACTCCAGTCACTCCAGTCACTCCAGTCACTCCAGTCACACCAGTGACTCCAGTAACTCCAGTCACTCCAGTCACTCCAGTCACTCCAGTCACACCAGTCACTCCAGTCACTCCAGTGACTCCAGTAACTCCAGTCACTCCAGTCACTCCAGTCACTCCAGTCACTCCAGTCACACCAGTCACTCCAGTCACACCAGTCACTCCAGTCACACCAGTGACTCCAGTCACTCCAGTCACTCCAGTCACTCCAGTCACTCCAGTCACACCAGTGACTCCAGTAACTCCAGTCACTCCAGTCACTCCAGTCACTCCAGTCACTCCAGTCACTCCAGTCACACCAGTGACTCCAGTCACTCCAGTCACTCCAGTCACTCCAGTCACTCCAGTAACTCCAGTCACTCCAGTCACTCCAGTCACTCCAGTCACTCCAGTAACTCCAGTCACTCCAGTCACTCCAGTAACTCCAGTCACTCCAGTCACTCCAGTCACTCCAGTCACACCAGTAACTCCAGTCACTCCAGTCACTCCAGTAACTCCAGTCACTGCCAGTCACTCCAGTCACTCCAGTCACTCCAGTCACTCCAGTAACTCCAGTAACTCCAGTCACTCCAGTAACTCCAGTCACACCAGTCACACCAGTCACACCAGTCACTCCAGTAACTCCAGTCACTCCAGTCACTTCCAGTCACTCCAGTCACTCCAGTAACTCCAGTCACTCCAGTCACTCCAGTCACTCCAGTCACTCCAGTAACTCCAGTCACTCCAGTCACTCCAGTAACTCCAGTCACACCAGTCACTCCAGTCACTCCAGTCACTCCAGTCACTCCAGTAACTCCAGTACTCCAGTCACTCCAGTCACTCCAGTCACTCCAGTCACTCCAGTAACTCCAGTAACTCCAGTCACTCCAGTCACTCCAGTCACTCCAGTAACTCCAGTAACTCCAGTCACTCCAGTCACGTCCAGTCACTCCAGTCACTCCAGTCACTGCCAGTCACTCCAGTCACTCCAGTCACTCCAGTAACTCCAGTCACTCCAGTCACTCCAGTAACTCCAGTCACTCCAGTAACGTCCAGTCACACCAGTCACACCAGTCACACCAGTCACTGTCCAGTAACTCCAGTAACTCCAGTCACTCCAGTCACTCCAGTCACTCCAGTAACTCCAGTCACTCCAGTGACTCCAGTAACTCCAGTCACACCAGTCACTCCAGTAACGTCCAGTCACTCCAGTCACTCCAGTCACTCCAGTCACTCCAGTAACTCCAGTCACACCAGTCACTCCAGTAACTCCAGTCACTCCAGTCACTCCAGTCACTCCAGTCACTCCAGTAACTCCAGTCACTCCAGTGACTCCAGTCACTCCAGTAACTCCAGTAACTCCAGTCACTCCAGTAACTCCAGTCACACCAGTCACTCCAGTAACTCCAGTCACACCAGTCACTCCAGTACTCCAGTCACTCCAGTCACTCCAGTCACTCCAGTCACTCCAGTAACTCCAGTAACTCCAGTCACTCCAGTCACTCCAGTAACTCCAGTAACTCCAGTCACTCCAGTCACTCCAGTCACTCCAGTCACTCCAGTCACTCCAGTAACTCCAGTCACTCCAGTCACTCCAGTCACTCAGTCACTCCAGTAACTCCAGTCACTCCAGTCACACCAGTCACTCCAGTAACTCCAGTCACTCCAGTCACTCCAGTCACTCCAGTCACTCCAGTAACTCCAGTAACTCCAGTAACTCCAGTCACTCCAGTCACTCCAGTCACTCCAGTAACTCCAGTCACTCCAGTCACTCCAGTAACTCCAGTAACTCCAGTAACTCCAGTCACTCCAGTCACTCCAGTCACTCCAGTCACTCCAGTCACTCCAGTAACTCCAGTAACTCCAGTAACTCCAGTCACTCCAGTCACACCAGTCACGTCCAGTAACTCCAGTCACTCCAGTCACTCCAGTAACTCCAGTAACTCCAGTAACTCCAGTCACTCCAGTCACTCCAGTCACTCCAGTCACTCCAGTAACTCCAGTCACTCCAGTCACTCCAGTAACTCCAGTAACTCCAGTAACTCCAGTAACTCCAGTCACTCCAGTCACTCCAGTAACTCCAGTCACTCCAGTCACTCCAGTCACTCCAGTCACACCAGTAACTCCAGTCACTCCAGTAACTCCAGTCACTCCAGTCACCAGTCACTCCAGTCACTCCAGTCACTCCCCAGTCACTCCAGTCACTCCAGTCACACCAGTGACTCCAGTAACTCCAGTCACTCCAGTCACTCCAGTCACTCCAGTCACTCAGTCACTCCAGTCACTCCAGTCACACCAGTCACTCCAGTCACACCAGTGACTCCAGTAACTCCAGTCACTCCAGTCACTCCAGTCACTCCAGTCACACCAGTGACTCCAGTAACTCCAGTCACTCCAGTCACTCCAGTCACTCCAGTCACTCCAGTCACTCCAGTCACTCCAGTCACTCCAGTAACTCCAGTCACTCCAGTCACTCCAGTCACTCCAGTAACTCCAGTCACTCCAGTCACTCCAGTAACTCCAGTCACTCCAGTCACTCCAGTAACTCCAGTCACTCCAGTCACTCCAGTCACTCCAGTCACACCAGTAACTCCAGTCACTCCAGTCACTCCAGTAACTCCAGTCACACCAGTCACTCCAGTAACTCCAGTCACTCCAGTCACTCCAGTCACTCCAGTAACTCCAGTCACTCCAGTCACTCCAGTCACTCCAGTCACTCCAGTCACTCCAGTCACTCCAGTCACTCCAGTCACTCCAGTAACTCCAGTCACTCCAGTCACTCCAGTCACTCCAGTCACTCCAGTAACTCCAGTCACTCCAGTCACTCCAGTAACTCCAGTCACACCAGTCACTCCAGTCACTCCAGTCACTCCAGTCACTCCAGTCACTCCAGTCACTCCAGTAACTCCAGTCACTCCAGTAACTCCAGTCACTCCAGTAACTCCAGTCACTCCAGTCACTCCAGTCACTCCAGTAACTCCAGTCACTCCAGTAACTCCAGTCACACCAGTCACTCCAGTCACTCCAGTCACTCCAGTCACTCCAGTCACACCAGTCACTCCAGTCACTCCAGTCACTCCAGTCACTCCAGTCACACCAGTAACTCCAGTCACTCCAGTCACACCAGTCACTCCAGTCACTCCAGTCACTCCAGTCACTCCAGTCACTCCAGTAACTCCAGTCACTCCAGTAACTCCAGTCACACCAGTCACACCAGTCACACCAGTCACTCCAGTAACTCCAGTAACTCCAGTCACTCCAGTCACTCCAGTCACTCCAGTAACTCCAGTCACACCAGTGACTGGAGTTACTGGAGTGACTGGAGTGACTGGAGTGACTGGAGTTACTGGAGTTACTGGAGTGACTGGTGTGACTGGTGTGACTGGTGTGACTGGAGTTACTGGAGTGACTGGAGTTACTGGAGTGACTGGAGTGACTGGAGTGACTGGAGTGACTGGAGTGACTGGTGTGACTGGAGTGACTGGAGTTACTGGTGTGACTGGAGTGACTGGAGTGACTGGAGTGACTGGAGTGACTGGTGTGACTGAGTGACTGGAGTGACTGGAGTGACTGGAGTGACTGGTGTGACTGGAGTTACTGGAGTGACTGGAGTTACTGGAGTGACTGGAGTGACTGGAGTGACTGGAGTTACTGGAGTGACTGGAGTTACTGGAGTGACTGGAGTTACTGGAGTGACTGGAGTGACTGGAGTGACTGGAGTGACTGGAGTGACTGGAGTGACTGGTGTGACTGGAGTTACTGGAGTGACTGGAGTGACTGGAGTTACTGGAGTGACTGGAGTGACTGGAGTGACTGGAGTGACTGGAGTTACTGGAGTGACTGGAGTGACTGGAGTGACTGGAGTGACTGGAGTGACTGGAGTGACTGGAGTGACTGGAGTGACTGGAGTTACTGGAGTGACTGGAGTGACTGGAGTGACTGGAGTTACTGGAGTGACTGGTGTGACTGGAGTTACTGGAGTGACTGGAGTGACTGGAGTTACTGGTGTGACTGGAGTGACTGGAGTGACTGGAGTGACTGGAGTTACTGGAGTGACTGGAGTGACTGGAGTTACTGGAGTGACTGGAGTGACTGGAGTTACTGGAGTGACTGGAGTGACTGGAGTGACTGGAGTTACTGGAGTGACTGGAGTGACTGGAGTGACTGGAGTGACTGGAGTGACTGGAGTGACTGGAGTGACTGGAGTTAC
This sequence comes from Clamator glandarius, assembly GCA_033459285.1. NCBI lineage: Eukaryota > Metazoa > Chordata > Aves > Cuculiformes > Cuculidae > Clamator > Clamator glandarius. Next base: position 42,838 of record JAUNZM010001885.1, on the reverse strand, counting down.
TGGAGTCACTGGTGTGACTGGAGTGACTGGAGTGACTGGAGTGACTGGAGTTACTGGAGTCACTGGTGTGACTGGAGTGACTGGTGTGACTGGAGTGACTGGAGTGACTGGAGTGACTGGAGTGACTGGAGTGACTGGAGTGACTGGAGTTACTGGAGTCACTGGTGTGACTGGAGTGACTGGAGTGACTGGAGTGACTGGAGTGACTGGAGTGACTGGAGTGACTGGAGTTACTGGAGTGACTGGAGTTACTGGTGTGACTGGAGTGACTGGAGTGACTGGAGTGACTGGAGTTACTGGAGTGACTGGAGTGACTGGAGTTACTGGAGTTACTGGAGTTACTGGGAGTTACTGGAGTGACTGGAGTGACTGGAGTTACTGAGTGACTGGAGTGACTGGAGTGACTGGAGTGACTGGAGTTACTGGAGTTACTGGAGTTACTGGAGTGACTGGAGTGACTGGAGTTACTGGAGTGACTGGTGTGACTGGAGTGACTGGAGTTACTGGAGTTACTGGAGTTACTGGAGTGACTGGAGTGACTGGAGTGACTGGAGTGACTGGAGTGACTGGAGTTACTGGAGTTACTGGAGTTACTGGAGTGACTGGAGTGACTGGAGTTACTGGAGTGACTGGAGTGACTGGAGTGACTGGAGTTACTGGAGTTACTGGAGTTACTGGAGTGACTGGAGTGACTGGAGTGACTGGAGTGACTGGAGTTACTGGAGTGACTGGTGTGACTGGAGTGACTGGAGTTACTGGAGTGACTGGAGTGACTGGAGTGACTGGAGTGACTGGAGTTACTGGAGTGACTGGAGTGACTGGAGTGACTGGAGTGACTGGAGTGACTGGAGTTACTGGAGTTACTGGAGTGACTGGAGTGACTGGAGTTACTGGAGTTACTGGAGTGACTGGAGTGACTGGAGTGACTGGAGTGACTGGAGTTACTGGAGTGACTGGTGTGACTGGAGTTACTGGAGTGACTGGTGTGACTGGAGTTACTGGAGTGACTGGAGTTACTGGAGTTACTGGAGTGACTGGAGTCACTGGAGTGACTGGAGTTACTGGAGTGACTGGAGTGACTGAGTGACTGGAGTGACTGGAGTTACTGGAGTGACTGGTGTGACTGGAGTTACTGGAGTGACTGGAGTGACTGGAGTGACTGGAGTGACTGGAGTTACTGGAGTGACTGGTGTGACTGGAGTTACTGGAGTCACTGGAGTGACTGGAGTTACTGGAGTGACTGGAGTGACTGGAGTGACTGGAGTTACTGGAGTTACTGGAGTGACTGGTGTGACTGGTGTGACTGGTGTGACTGGAGTTACTGGAGTGACTGGAGTTACTGGAGTGACTGGAGTGACTGGAGTTACTGGAGTGACTGGAGTGACTGGAGTGACTGGAGTGACTGGAGTGACTGGAGTGACTGGAGTGACTGGAGTGACTGGAGTTACTGGAGTTACTGGAGTGACTGGAGTGACTGGAGTGACTGGAGTTACTGGAGTTACTGAGTGACTGGAGTGACTGGAGTGACTGGAGTGACTGGAGTTACTGGAGTTACTGGAGTGACTGGAGTGACTGGAGTGACTGGAGTGACTGGTGTGACTGGAGTTACTGGAGTGACTGGAGTGACTGGAGTTACTGGAGTGACTGGAGTGACTGGAGTGACTGGAGTGACTGGAGTTACTGGAGTGACTGGAGTGACTGGAGTGACTGGAGTGACTGGAGTTACTGGAGTGACTGGTGTGACTGGTGTGACTGGTGTGACTGGAGTTACTGGAGTGACTGGAGTTACTGAGTTACTGGAGTGACTGGAGTGACTGGAGTGACTGGAGTGACTGGAGTGACTGGAGTTACTGGAGTGACTGGAGTGACTGGAGTTACTGGTGTGACTGGAGTGACTGGAGTGACTGGAGTGACTGGAGTTACTGGAGTGACTGGAGTGACTGGAGTTACTGGAGTGACTGGAGTGACTGGAGTGACTGGAGTGACTGGAGTTACTGGAGTGACTGGAGTGACTGGAGTGACTGGAGTGACTGGAGTCACTGGTGTGACTGGAGTGACTGGAGTGACTGGAGTGACTGGAGTGACTGGAGTGACTGGAGTTACTGGAGTCACTGGTGTGACTGGAGTGACTGGAGTGACTGGAGTGACTGGAGTGACTGGAGTCACTGGTGTGACTGGAGTGACTGGTGTGACTGGAGTGACTGGTGTGACTGGAGTGACTGGAGTGACTGGAGTGACTGGAGTGACTGGAGTTACTGGAGTCACTGGAGTGACTGGAGTGACTGGTGTGACTGGAGTGACTGGAGTGACTGGAGTGACTGGAGTTACTGGAGTCACTGGTGTGACTGGAGTGACTGGAGTGACTGGAGTGACTGGAGTGACTGGAGTGACTGGAGTGACTGGAGTTACTGGAGTGACTGGAGTTACTGGTGTGACTGGAGTGACTGGAGTGACTGGAGTGACTGGAGTTACTGGAGTGACTGGAGTGACTGGAGTTACTGGAGTTACTGGAGTTACTGGAGTTACTGGAGTGACTGGAGTGACTGGAGTTACTGGAGTGACTGGAGTGACTGGAGTGACTGGAGTGACTGGAGTTACTGGAGTTACTGGAGTTACTGGAGTGACTGGAGTGACTGGAGTTACTGGAGTGACTGGAGTGACTGGAGTGACTGGAGTGACTGGAGTTACTGGAGTGACTGGAGTGACTGGAGTGACTGGAGTGACTGGTGTGACTGGAGTCACTGGAGTGACTGGAGTGACTGGAGTGACTGGAGTTACTGGAGTGACTGGAGTGACTGGAGTGACTGGAGTGACTGGAGTGACTGGAGTTACTGGAGTTACTGGAGTGACTGGAGTGACTGGAGTGACTGGAGTTACTGGAGTTACTGGAGTGACTGGAGTGACTGGAGTGACTGGAGTGACTGGAGTTACTGGAGTTACTGGAGTGACTGGAGTGACTGGAGTGACTGGAGTTACTGGAGTGACTGGAGTGACTGGAGTTACTGGAGTGACGGGAGTTACTGGAGTGACTGGAGTGACTGGAGTGACTGGAGTTACTGGAGTGACTGGAGTGACTGGAGTGACTGGTGTGACTGGAGTGACTGGAGTGACTGGAGTGACTGGAGTGACTGGAGTGACTGGAGTTACTGGAGTGACTGGAGTGACTGGAGTGACTGGAGTTACTGGTGTGACTGGAGTGACTGGAGTGACTGGAGTGACTGGAGTTACTGGAGTGACTGGAGTTACTGGAGTGACTGGAGTGACTGGAGTGACTGGAGTTACTGGAGTGACTGGAGTGACTGGAGTGACTGGAGTGACTGGTGTGACTGGAGTGACTGGAGTGACTGGTGTGACTGGAGTGACTGGTGTGACTGGAGTGACTGGAGTGACTGGAGTGACTGGAGTGACTGGTGTGACTGGAGTGACTGGAGTGACTGGAGTGACTGGTGTGACTGGAGTGACTGGAGTGACTGGTGTGACTGGAGTGACTGGAGTGACTGGAGTGACTGGAGTGACTGGTGTGACTGGAGTGACTGGAGTGACTGGAGTGACTGGAGTGACTGGTGTGACTGGAGTGACTGGAGTGACTGGAGTGACTGGAGTTACTGGAGTTACTGGAGTGACTGGAGTGACTGGAGTTACTGGAGTGACTGGAGTGACTGGAGTGACTGGTGTGACTGGAGTTACTGGAGTGACTGGAGTGACTGGAGTGACTGGTGTGACTGGAGTGACTGGAGTTACTGGAGTGACTGGTGTGACTGGAGTGACTGGAGTGACTGGAGTGACTGGTGTGACTGGAGTGACTGGAGTGACTGGAGTGACTGGAGTGACTGGAGTGACTGGTGTGACTGGAGTGACTGGAGTGACTGGAGTGACTGGAGTGACTGGTGTGACTGGAGTGACTGGAGTGACTGGAGTGACTGGAGTGACTGGTGTGACTGGAGTGACTGGAGTGACTGGAGTGACTGGAGTTACTGGAGTTACTGGAGTGACTGGAGTGACTGGAGTTACTGGAGTGACTGGAGTGACTGGAGTGACTGGTGTGACTGGAGTTACTGGAGTGACTGGAGTGACTGGAGTGACTGGTGTGACTGGAGTGACTGGAGTTACTGGAGTGACTGGAGTTACTGGAGTTACTGGAGTGACTGGAGTGACTGGAGTTACTGGAGTGACTGGAGTGACTGGAGTGACTGGAGTTACTGGAGTGACTGGAGTGACTGGAGTTACTGGAGTTACTGGAGTGACTGGAGTGACTGGAGTTACTGGAGTGACTGGAGTGACTGGAGTGACTGGTGTGACTGGAGTTACTGGAGTGACTGGAGTGACTGGAGTGACTGGTGTGACTGGAGTGACTGGAGTTACTGGAGTGACTGGAGTTACTGGAGTTACTGGAGTGACTGGAGTGACTGGAGTTACTGGAGTGACTGGAGTGACTGGAGTGACTGGAGTTACTGGAGTGACTGGAGTGACTGGAGTTACTGGAGTCACTGGTGTGACTGGAGTGACTGGAGTGACTGGAGTGACTGGAGTGACTGGAGTGACTGGAGTTACTGGAGTGACTGGAGTGACTGGAGTGACTGGAGTTACTGGAGTGACTGGAGTGACTGGAGTGACTGGAGTTACTGGAGTGACTGGAGTGACTGGAGTGACTGGTGTGACTGGAGTGACTGGAGTGACTGGAGTGACTGGAGTGACTGGAGTGACTGGAGTTACTGGAGTGACTGGTGTGACTGGAGTGACTGGAGTGACTGGAGTTACTGGAGTGACTGGTGTGACTGGAGTGACTGGAGTCACTGGAGTGACTGGAGTGACTGGAGTGACTGGAGTGACTGGAGTGACTGGTGTGACTGGAGTGACTGGAGTGACTGGAGTTACTGGAGTGACTGGTGTGACTGGAGTGACTGGAGTCACTGGAGTGACTGGAGTTACTGGAGTGACTGGAGTGACTGGAGTGACTGGAGTGACTGGAGTTACTGGAGTGACTGGTGTGACTGGAGTGACTGGAGTCACTGGAGTGACTGGAGTGACTGGAGTTACTGGAGTTACTGGAGTGACTGGTGTGACTGGAGTTACTGGAGTTACTGGAGTGACTGGTGTGACTGGAGTGACTGGAGTGACTGGAGTTACTGGAGTGACTGGAGTGACTGGAGTTACTGGAGTTACTGGAGTTACTGGAGTTACTGGAGTGACTGGAGTGACTGGAGTTACTGGAGTGACTGGAGTGACTGGAGTGACTGGAGTGACTGGAGTTACTGGAGTTACTGGAGTTACTGGAGTGACTGGAGTGACTGGAGTTACTGGAGTGACTGGAGTGACTGGAGTGACTGGAGTGACTGGAGTTACTGGAGTGACTGGAGTGACTGGAGTGACTGGAGTGACTGGTGTGACTGGAGTCACTGGAGTGACTGGAGTGACTGGAGTGACTGGAGTTACTGGAGTGACTGGAGTGACTGGAGTGACTGGAGTGACTGGAGTGACTGGAGTTACTGGAGTTACTGGAGTGACTGGAGTGACTGGAGTGACTGGAGTTACTGGAGTTACTGGAGTGACTGGAGTGACTGGAGTGACTGGAGTGACTGGAGTTACTGGAGTTACTGGAGTGACTGGAGTGACTGGAGTGACTGGAGTTACTGGAGTGACTGGAGTGACTGGAGTTACTGGAGTGACGGGAGTTACTGGAGTGACTGGAGTGACTGGAGTGACTGGAGTTACTGGAGTGACTGGAGTGACTGGAGTGACTGGTGTGACTGGAGTGACTGGAGTGACTGGAGTGACTGGAGTGACTGGAGTGACTGGAGTTACTGGAGTGACTGGAGTGACTGGAGTGACTGGAGTTACTGGTGTGACTGGAGTGACTGGAGTGACTGGAGTGACTGGAGTTACTGGAGTGACTGGAGTTACTGGAGTGACTGGAGTGACTGGAGTGACTGGAGTTACTGGAGTTACTGGAGTGACTGGAGTTACTGGAGTGACTGGAGTGACTGGAGTGACTGGAGTGACTGGTGTGACTGGAGTGACTGGAGTGACTGGAGTGACTGGAGTGACTGGAGTGACTGGAGTTACTGGAGTGACTGGAGTGACTGGAGTGACTGGAGTTACTGGTGTGACTGGAGTGACTGGAGTGACTGGAGTGACTGGAGTTACTGGAGTGACTGGAGTGACTGGAGTGACTGGTGTGACTGGAGTGACTGGAGTGACTGGTGTGACTGGAGTGACTGGAGTGACTGGAGTGACTGGAGTGACTGGTGTGACTGGAGTGACTGGAGTGACTGGAGTGACTGGTGTGACTGGAGTGACTGGAGTGACTGGTGTGACTGGAGTGACTGGAGTGACTGGAGTGACTGGTGTGACTGGAGTGACTGGAGTGACTGGAGTGACTGGTGTGACTGGAGTGACTGGAGTGACTGGAGTGACTGGAGTTACTGGAGTTACTGGAGTGACTGGAGTGACTGGAGTTACTGGAGTGACTGGAGTGACTGGAGTGACTGGTGTGACTGGAGTTACTGGAGTGACTGGAGTGACTGGAGTGACTGGTGTGACTGGAGTGACTGGAGTTACTGGAGTGACTGGTGTGACTGGAGTGACTGGAGTGACTGGAGTGACTGGTGTGACTGGAGTGACTGGAGTGACTGGAGTGACTGGAGTGACTGGAGTGACTGGTGTGACTGGAGTGACTGGAGTGACTGGAGTGACTGGAGTGACTGGTGTGACTGGAGTGACTGGAGTGACTGGAGTGACTGGAGTGACTGGTGTGACTGGAGTGACTGGAGTGACTGGAGTGACTGGAGTTACTGGAGTTACTGGAGTGACTGGAGTGACTGGAGTTACTGGAGTGACTGGAGTGACTGGAGTGACTGGTGTGACTGGAGTTACTGGAGTGACTGGAGTGACTGGAGTGACTGGTGTGACTGGAGTGACTGGAGTTACTGGAGTGACTGGAGTTACTGGAGTTACTGGAGTGACTGGAGTGACTGGAGTTACTGGAGTGACTGGAGTGACTGGAGTGACTGGAGTTACTGGAGTGACTGGAGTGACTGGAGTTACTGGAGTTACTGGAGTGACTGGAGTGACTGGAGTTACTGGAGTGACTGGAGTGACTGGAGTGACTGGTGTGACTGGAGTTACTGGAGTGACTGGAGTGACTGGAGTGACTGGTGTGACTGGAGTGACTGGAGTTACTGGAGTGACTGGAGTTACTGGAGTTACTGGAGTGACTGGAGTGACTGGAGTTACTGGAGTGACTGGAGTGACTGGAGTGACTGGAGTTACTGGAGTGACTGGAGTGACTGGAGTTACTGGAGTCACTGGTGTGACTGGAGTGACTGGAGTGACTGGAGTGACTGGAGTGACTGGAGTGACTGGAGTTACTGGAGTGACTGGAGTGACTGGAGTGACTGGAGTTACTGGAGTGACTGGAGTGACTGGAGTGACTGGAGTTACTGGAGTGACTGGAGTGACTGGAGTGACTGGTGTGACTGGAGTGACTGGAGTGACTGGAGTGACTGGAGTGACTGGAGTGACTGGAGTTACTGGAGTGACTGGTGTGACTGGAGTGACTGGAGTGACTGGAGTTACTGGAGTGACTGGTGTGACTGGAGTGACTGGAGTCACTGGAGTGACTGGAGTGACTGGAGTGACTGGAGTGACTGGAGTGACTGGTGTGACTGGAGTGACTGGAGTGACTGGAGTTACTGGAGTGACTGGTGTGACTGGAGTGACTGGAGTCACTGGAGTGACTGGAGTTACTGGAGTGACTGGAGTCACTGGAGTGACTGGAGTGACTGGAGTGACTGGAGTTACTGGAGTGACTGGAGTGACTGGTGTGACTGGAGTGACTGGAGTTACTGGAGTTACTGGAGTGACTGGTGTGACTGGAGTTACTGGAGTGACTGGAGTTACTGGAGTGACTGGAGTTACTGGAGTGACTGGAGTGACTGGAGTGACTGGTGTGACTGGAGTGACTGGAGTTACTGGAGTTACTGGAGTGACTGGAGTGACTGGAGTGACTGGAGTGACTGGAGTGACTGGAGTGACTGGAGTTACTGGAGTGACTGGAGTGACTGGAGTTACTGGAGTGACTGGAGTGACTGGAGTGACTGGAGTTACTGGAGTTACTGGAGTGACTGGAGTGACTGGAGTGACTGGAGTTACTGGAGTGACTGGAGTGACTGGAGTTACTGGAGTGACTGGAGTGACTGGAGTGACTGGAGTGACTGGAGTGACTGGAGTGACTGGAGTTACTGGAGTGACTGGAGTGACTGGAGTGACTGGAGTGACTGGAGTTACTGGAGTTACTGGAGTGACTGGAGTGACTGGAGTGACTGGAGTGACTGGAGTGACTGGAGTTACTGGAGTGACTGGAGTGACTGGAGTGACTGGAGTGACTGGAGTGACTGGAGTGACTGGAGTTACTGGAGTTACTGGAGTGACTGGAGTGACTGGAGTTACTGGAGTTACTGGAGTGACTGGAGTGACTGGAGTGACTGGAGTGACTGGAGTTACTGGAGTGACTGGAGTGACTGGAGTGACTGGAGTTACTGGAGTTACTGGAGTGACTGGAGTGACTGGAGTGACTGGAGTGACTGGAGTGACTGGAGTTACTGGAGTTACTGGAGTGACTGGAGTGACTGGAGTGACTGGAGTGACTGGAGTGACTGGAGTTACTGGAGTGACTGGAGTGACTGGAGTTACTGGAGTGACTGGAGTGACTGGAGTGACTGGAGTGACTGGAGTTACTGGAGTGACTGGAGTGACTGGTGTGACTGGTGTGACTGGAGTGACTGGAGTTACTGGAGTGACTGGAGTTACTGGAGTGACTGGAGTGACTGGAGTTACTGGAGTGACTGGAGTGACTGGAGTGACTGGAGTTACTGGAGTGACTGGAGTGACTGGAGTGACTGGAGTGACTGGAGTTACTGGAGTGACTGGAGTTACTGGAGTGACTGGTGTGACTGGAGTGACTGGAGTTACTGGAGTGACTGGAGTGACTGGAGTGACTGGAGTGACTGGTGTGACTGGAGTTACTGGAGTTACTGGAGTTACTGGAGTGACTGGAGTGACTGGAGTGACTGGAGTGACTGGAGTGACTGGAGTCACTGGAGTTACTGGTGTCACTGGAGTTACTGGTGTGACGTGTCACTGGTGTCACTGGAGTTACTGGTGTCACTGGTGCCACTGGTGTCACTGGAGTTACTGGTGTCACTGGAGTTACTGGTGTCACTGGTGTCACTGGTGTCACTGGAGTTACTGGTGTCACTGGTGTCACTGGAGTTACTGGAGTTACTGGTGTCACTGGTGCCACTGGAGTTACTGGTGTCACTGGTGTCACTGGTGTCACTGGAGTTACTGGTGTCACTGGTGTCACTGGAGTTACTGGTGTCACTGGTGTGACTGGTGCCACTGGAGTTACTGGTGTCACTGGAGTTACTGGTGTCACTGGTGTCACTGGTGTCACTGGTGTCACTGGAGTTACTGGTGCCACTGGAGTTACTGGTGTCACTGGTGTCACTGGTGTCACTGGAGTTACTGGTGTCACTGGTGTGACTGGTGCCACTGGTCTCACCTTTGCCCTGGGGACACTTGAGGTCGGGGGTGACGGTGGCCGTGATGTCGGGGCAGACGGCGTAGGCCGAGACCACCAGGGTTCCTGGGGGACCCCGAAACCGTCACCGGGGGGGCCCCCGAGACCTTCATCCTCGTGGCGACCCCAGGACCCCCCTCATGGTGACCCCCAGGCCCATCGTAGTGACCCCAAAACCACCGTGGTGGCTTCACCCATGGGTTCCTCTCCCTCGTGGTGGCCCCCAAGCCCATCGTGGTGACCCCAAAACCACCATGGTGGCTTCACCCATGGGTTCCTCTCCCTCGTGGTGCCCCCCAGGCCCATCGTGGTGACCCCAAAACCATCATGGTGGCTTCACCCATGGGTTCCGCTCCCTGCTGGTGACCCCAAAACCATCATGGTGGCTTCACCCATGGGTTCCGCTCCCTGCTGGTGACCCCAGGCCCATCATGGTGGCTTCACCCATGGGTTCCTCTCCCTCGTGGTAACCCCCAAGCCCATTGTGGTGGCCCCAAAACCACCATGGTGGCTTCACCCATGGGTTCCACTCCATCGTGGTGACCCCAGGCCCATCGTGGTGACCCCAAAACCATCATGGTGGCTTCACCCATGGGTTCCTCTCCCTGCTGGTGACCCCAGGCCCAACGTGGTGGTTTCACCCATGGGTTCCTCTCCCTCGTGGTGCCCCCCCGACCCACCGCGGTGCCCCCAGGACTCACCGGGGGCCATGACGGTGCGGGCTCCGACGCGGGCGGCCATGCTGAGCGAGTCCTTCCCGCCGTCGATGGCCACTCCCAGGCGGTGGAGAAGCTCCACCAGGGCCTCGCAGGCCGTCACCAGCGCCCCCCCCCTCGGCCCCCGTCTTGCTGCCCCACATCCAGTTCCCCGAGCACTTCACGTCCTGCGCAAAACGGGGACAACGGGGACACCCACCTCACCGGGGGGACACCTGGAGCCCCGCGGGGACACCTGGAGCCCCATGGAGACACCAGGAACCCCATGGAGACACCAGGAACCCCATGGAGATACCAGAACCCCATGGAGACACCAGGAACCCCATGGAGATACCAGAACCCCATGGAGATACCAGGAACCCCATGGAGATACCAGAACCCCATGGAGACACCAGGAACCCCATGGAGACACCAGGAACCCCATGGAGATACCAGAACCCCATGGAGATACCAGGAACCCCATGGAGATACCAGAACCCCATGGAGACACCAGGAACCCCATGGAGACACCAGAACCCCATGGAGACACCAGAACCCCATGGAGATACCAGAACCCCATGGAGACACCAGGAACCCCATGGAGATACCAGAACCCCATGGAGATACCAGAAACCCCATGGAGATACCAGAACCCCATGGAGATACCAGAACCCCATGGAGACACCAGGAACCCCATGGAGACACCAGGAACCCCATGGAGATACCAGAACCCCATGGAGATACCAGGAACCCCATGGAGATACCAGAACCCCATGGAGACACCAGGAACCCCATGGAGACACCAGGAACCCCATGGAGACACCAGGAACCCCATGGAGATACCAGAACCCCATGGAGACACCAGGAACCCCATGGAGACACCAGGAACCCCATGGAGACACCAGGAACCCCATGGAGATACCAGAACCCCATGGAGACACCAGGAACCCCATGGAGACACCAGGAACCCCATGGAGATACCAGAACCCCATGGAGACACCAGGAACCCCATGGAGACACCAGGAACCCCATGGAGATACCAGAACCCCATGGAGACACCAGGAACCCCATGGAGATACCAGAACCCCATGGAGACACCAGGAACCCCATGGAGATACCAGAACCCCATGGAGACACCAGGAACCCCATGGAGATACCAGAACCCCATGGAGACACCAGGAACCCCATGGAGATACCAGAACCCCATGGAGATACCAGGAACCCCATGGAGATACCAGAACCCCATGGAGACACCAGGAACCCCATGGAGACACCAGGAACCCCATGGAGATACCAGAACCCCATGGAGACACCAGGAACCCCATGGAGATACCAGAACCCCATGGAGATACCAGAACCCCATGGAGACACCAGGAACCCCATGGAGACACCAGGAACCCCATGGAGATACCAGAACCCCATGGAGACACCAGGAACCCCATGGAGATACCAGAACCCCATGGAGACACCAGGAACCCCATGGAGATACCAGAACCCCATGGAGACACCAGAACCCCATGGAGACACCAGGAACCCCATGGAGATACCAGAACCCCATGGAGATACCAGAACCCCATGGAGATACCAGGAACCCCATGGAGATACCAGAACCCCATGGAGATACCAGAACCCCATGGAGACACCAGGAACCCCATGGAGATACCAGAACCCCATGGAGATACCAGAACCCCATGGAGAGACAAGGAGCTCATGGAGACACCTGGAGCCCCGCGGGGACACCTGGAGCCCCATGGAGACACCAGGAACCCCATGGAGATACCAGAACCCCATGGAGAGACGAGGAGCTCATGGAGACACCTGGAGCTCATGGAGGCTCCAGGAACCCCATGGAGACACCTGGAGCTCATGGAGGTTCCAGGAACCCCACAGAGACACCAGGAACCCCATGGAGATACCAGAACCCCATGGAGATACGAGGAGCTCATGGAGACACCTGGAGCTCATGGAGGTTCCAGGAACCCCATGGAGACACCTGGAGCTCATGGAGGCTCCAGGAACCCCAAGGTGACACCTGGAGCTCATGGAGACACCAGGAACCCCATGGAGAGACAAGGAACCCCATGGAGATACCAGAACCCCATGGAGAGACGAGGAGCTCATGGAGACACCTGGAGCCCCATGGAGACACCAGGAACCCCATGGAGATACCAGAACCCCATGGAGAGACGAGGAGCTCATGGAGACACCTGGAGCTCATGGAGGTTCCAGGAACCCCATGGAGACACCTGGAGCTCATGGAGGCTTCAGGAACCCCAAGGTGACACCTGGAGCCCCATGGAGACACCAGGAACCCCATGGAGATACCAGAACCCCATGGAGAGACGAGGAGCTCATGGAGACACCTGGAGCTCATGGAGACACCAGGACCCCATGGAGCCACCAGGAGCCCATGGAGCCACCAAGACCCCATGGAGCCACCAGGACCCCATGGAGACACCAAGACCCCATGAAGCCACCAAGACCCCAAGGAGCCACCAAGACCCCATGAAGCCACCAAGACCCCATGGAGCCACCAGGAGCCCATGGAGCCACCAAGACCCCATGGAGCCACCAAGACCCCATGAAGCCACCAAGACCCCATGGAGCCACCAGGAGCCCATGGAGCCACCAAGACCCCATGGAGCCACCAGGACCCCATGGAGCCACCAAGACCCCATGGAGCCACCAGGACCCCATGGAGACACCAAGACCCCATGAAGCCACCAAGACCCCAAGGAGCCACCAAGACCCCATGAAGCCACCAAGACCCCATGGAGCCACCAGGAGCCCATGGAGCCACCAAGACCCCATGGAGACACCAAGACCCCATGGAGCCACCAGGACCCCATGGAGACACCAAGACCCCATGAAGCCACCAAGACCCCAAGGAGCCACCAAGACCCCATGAAGCCACCAAGACCCCATGGAGCCACCAGGAGCCCATGGAACCACCAAGACCCCATGGAGCCACCAAGACCCCATGGAGCCACCAGGACCCCAAGGAGCCACCAGGACCCCATGAAGCCACCAGGAGCCCATGGAGCCACCAAGACCCCATGGAGCCACCAAGACCCCAAGGAGCCACGAAGACCCCATGGAGCCACCAAGACCCCAAGGAGCCACCAAGACCCCATGGAGCCACCAGGAGCCCATGGAGCCACCAAGACCCCATGGAGCCACCAGGACCCCATGGAGCCACCAAGACCCCATGGAGCCACCAAGACCCCATGGAGCCACCAGGACCCCAAGGAGCCACCAGGACCCCATGAAGCCACCAAGACCCCATGGAGCCACCAAGACCCCAAGGAGCCACGAAGACCCCATGGAGCCACCAAGACCCCAAGGAGCCACCAAGACCCCATGGAGCCACCAGGACCCCATGGAGCCACCAAGACCCCATGGAGCCACCAAGACCCCATGAAGCCACCAAGACCCCATGGAGCCACCAAGACCCCATGGAGCCACCAAGACCCCATGGAGCCACCAGGACCCCATGGAGACACCAAGACCCCATGAAGCCACCAAGACCCCAAGGAGCCACGAAGACCCCATGGAGCCACCAGGACCTCATGGAGCCACCAGGACCCCATGGAGCCACCAAGACCCCATGGAGCCACCAAGACCCCATGGAGCCACCAGGAGCCCATGGAGCCACCAGGAGCCCATGGAGCCACCAAGACCCCATGGAGCCACCAAGACCCCATGGAGCCACCAAGACCCCATGGAGCCACCAGGAGCCCATGGAGCCACCAGGAACACAAGGAGAACATGGAGCCACCAGGACCCCATAGAGCCACCAAGACCCCAAGGAGCCACCAAGACCCCATGGAGCCACCAGGACCCCATGGAGCCACCAAGACCCCATGGAGCCACCAGGAGCCCATGGAGCCACCAAGACCCCATGGAGCCACCAAGACCCCATGGAGCCACCAGGAGCCCATGGAGCCACCAGGAACACAAGGAGAACATGGAGTCACCAGGACCCCATGGAGCCACCAAGACCCCATGGAGCCACCAAGACCCCATGGAGCCACCAGGAGCCCATGGAGCCACCAGGAACACAAGGAGAACATGGAGTCACCAGGACCCCATGGAGCCACCAAGACCCCATGGAGCCACTAAGACCCCATGGAGCCACCAAGACCCCATGGAGCCACCAGGAGCCCATGGAGCCACCAAGACCCCATGGAACCACCAAGACCCCATGGAGCCACCAGGACCCCATGGAGACACCAGGAACACAAGGAGAACATGGAGTCACCAGGACCCCATGGAGCCACCAAGACCCCATGGAGCCACCAAGACCCCAAGGAGCCACCAAGACCCCATGGAGCCACCAGGAGCCCATGGAGCCACCAAGACCCCATGGAGCCACCAGGAGCCCATGGAGCCACCAGGACCCCATGGAGACACCAGAAACACAAGGAGAACATGGAGTCACCAGGACCCCATGGAGCCACCAAGACCCCATGGAGCCACCAAGACCCCATGGAGCCACCAAGACCCCATGGAGCCACCAGGAGCCCATGGAGCCACCAAGACCCCATGGAACCACCAAGACCCCATGGAGCCACCAGGATCCCATGGAGACACCAGAAACACAAGGAGAACATGGAGTCACCAGGACCCCATGGAGCCACCAAGACCCCATGGAGCCACTAAGACCCCATGGAGCCACCAAGACCCCATGGAGCCACCAGGAACACAAGGAGAACATGGAGTCACCAGGACCCCATGGAACCACCAAGACCCCATGGAGCCACCAGGACCCCATGGAGACACCAGGAACACAAGGAGAACATGGAGTCACCAGGACCCCATGGAGCCACCAAGACCCCATGGAGCCACTAAGACCCCATGGAGCCACCAAGACCCCATGGAGCCACCAGGAGCCCATGGAGCCACCAAGACCCCATGGAACCACCAAGACCCCATGGAGACACCAGGACCCCATGGAGACACCAGGAACACAAGGAGAACATGGAGTCACCAGGACCCCATGGAGCCACCAAGACCCCATGGAGCCACCAAGACCCCAAGGAGCCACCAAGACCCCATGGAGCCACCAGGAGCCCATGGAGCCACCAAGACCCCATGGAGCCACCAGGACCCCATGGAGACACCAGAAACACAAGGAGAACATGGAGTCACCAGGACCCCATGGAGCCACCAAGACCCCATGGAGCCACCAAGACCCCATGGAGCCACCAGGAGCCCATGGAGCCACCAAGACCCCATGGAACCACCAAGACCCCATGGAGCCACCAGGACCCCATGGAGACACCAGGAACACAAGGAGAACATGGAGTCACCAGGACCCCATGGAGCCACCAAGACCCCATGGAGCCACCAAGACCCCATGGAGCCCCCAGGAGCCCAAGGAGAACATGGAGTCACCAGGAGCAGGGAAGGAGCCCGCGGGGCCCCCAGGAGGAGGGGAGGAGGTGGCGCGTGGCCACCAGGGCCCGGGAGGTGGCTTGGACTCACCTTGAGGCTGGTGACGCGGGCGAAGACGAGGTTGGTGAGGGCCTCGGCGAGGGCCAGGCGGGCGCCGGCCGCCGGCTCCAGGAGCCCCTTGAGCGGCTGCTCCCCCAGGGCGGTGGCCGCCCCCACCGTGTCCCAGTGGGACAGGGCCACCACGGCCACGTCGGCCAGCGGCGTGTGGAGGGGCCCCACGCACTGCTGCTGGGCCACCAGCCCCGTCACCGAGCGGTCCACCTGCCCGGGAAACGCGTGGCGGCCACCAAGAAAGGGGTTGGGGGCCACCAGAGAAGGTTGAGGACGGGGAGGGGTCGGGGGCCACCAAGGGGGTTGAGGATATAGAGGGGTTGGGGGCCACCAAGGGGGTTGGAGATAGCGAGGGGTTGGTGGCCACCGAGAAGGTTGGAGATAGAGAGGGGTTGGTGGCCACCAAGGGGGTTGAGGACGTAGAGGGGTTGGTGGCCACCAGAGGGTTGGAGATAGAGAGGGGTTGGTGGCCACCAAGAAGGTTGGAGATAGAGAGGGGTTGGTGGCCACCAAGAGGGTTGGAGATAGAGAGGGGTTGGTGGCCACCAAGAGGATGGAGGTAGAGAGGGGTTGGTGGCCACCAAGGGGGTTGGAGATCCAGAGGGGTTGGTGGCCACCAAAAGGGGTTGGAGATAGAGAGGGGTTGGTGGCCACCAAGGGGGTTGGAGATAGAGAGGGGTTGGTGGCCACCAAGGGGGTTGAGGACGTAGAGGGGTTGGTGGCCACCAAGAGGGTTGGAGATAGAGAGGGGTTGGTGGCTACCAAGGGGGTTGGAGATCCAGAGGGGTTGGTGGCCACCAAGAAGCTTGGAGATAGAAAGGGGTTGGTGGCCACCAGGTACGTTGAGGACGTGGAGGGGTTGGTGGCCACCAAGAAGGTTGGAGATATAGAGGGGTTGGTGGCCACCAAGAAGCTTGGAGATATAGAGAGGTTGGTGGCCACCAAGGGCATTGGAGATATAGAGGGGTTGGTGGCTACCAAGGGGGTTAAGGATATAGAGGGGTTGGTGGCCACCAAGGGGGTTGGAGATAGAGAGGGGTTGGTGGCCACCAAGAAGGTTGGAGATATAGAGGGGTTGGTGGCCACCAAGAAGCTTGGAGATATAGAGAGGTTGGTGGCCACCAAGGGCATTGGAGATATAGAGGGGTTGGTGGCTACCAAGGGGGTTAAGGATATAGAGGGGTTGGTGGCCACCAAGGGGGTTGGAGATAGAGAGGGGTTGGTGGCCACCAAGAAGGTTGGAGATATAGAGGGGTTGGTGGCCACCAAGAAGCTTGGAGATATAGAGAGGTTGGTGGCCACCAAGGGCATTGGAGATATAGAGGGGTTGGTGGCCACCAAGGGGGTTAAGGATATAGAGGGGTTGGTGGCCACCAAGAAGGGTGGAGATAGAGAGGGCTTGGTGGCCACCCCGGTGGGAGCCGCAGGAGGTCCCGGGTGGCTCCGAGACCCCTGGGTGGTGGCCCCCAGGTACCTTGTTGGTGAGGTAGCGCTTGCTGGCCACGGCCGGTAGCCGCAGGACCCTCTCCAGCGCCTGGCGCAGCGTCAGCCCCGGCGGCAGCTCCAGCGGCCGCAACGTGGGACGCGGCTTCTCCAGCACAAACTCCTGCCAGAAGGTCCAAGTGGGTCACCATGAGGGGCTCCTCCAGCCCCTCCGGTGGCCACCCGAGCTCAGCCGGTGGCCCTCGAGACCGTCACGTGGCCCTCGAGCACCGTCGTGATGGTCCTCGAGCCCGTTGAGATGGTCACCATCACCCTGATGGGCTCCAGACCCATCGCCATGGTGTCTTCAACCCCCTTGAGATGGTCCCTAACCCCCTTGAGATGGTCCCTAACCCCCTTGAGATGGTCCCTAACCCCCTTGAGATGGTCTCTGACCCCCTTGAGATGGTCCCTAACCCCCTTGAGATGGTCTCTGACCCCTCTGAGATGGTCTCTGACCCCTTTGAGATGGTCTCTGACCCCCTTGAGATGGTCTCCGACCCCTTTGAGATGGTCTCCGACCCCTCTGAGATGGTCTCCAGCCCCTCTGAGATGGTCTCCTCCATCCTGATGAGCTCCAGCTCCATCATCACGGTGTCTCCAACCCCTCTGAGATGGTCTCCGACCCCTCTGAGATGGTCTCCGACCCCTTTGAGATGGTCTCTGACCCCCTTGAGATGGTCTCCGACCCCTTTGAGATGGTCTCCAGCCCTTCTGAGATGGTCTCCTCCATCCTGATGAGCTCCAGCTCCATCATCACGGTGTCTCCAACCCCTCTGAGATGGTCTCCAGCCCCTCTGAGATGGTCTCCTCCATCCTGATGGGCTCCAGACCCATCACCATGGTGTTGTCAACCCCTTTGAGATGGTCTCCAGCCCCTTTGAGATGGTCTCCTCCATCCTGATGAGCTCCAGCTCCATCATCATGGTGTCTTCAACCCCTCTGAGATGGTCTCTGACCCCTTTGAGATGGTCTCTGACCCCTTTGAGATGGTCTCCAGCCCCTCTGAGATGGTCTCCTCCATCCTGATGGGCTCCAGACCCATCACCATGGTGTCTTCAGCCCCCTTGAGATGGTCCCTAACCCCCTTGAGATGGTCTCTGACCCCCTTGAGATGGTCTCCAACCCCTTGAGATGGTCTCCAGCCCCTTTGAGATGGTCTCCGACCCCTTCGAGATGGTCTCTGACCCCCTTGAGATGGTCTCCGACCCCTTTGAGATGGTCTCCAACCCCTCTGAGATGGTCTCCAACCCCTTTGAGATGGTCTCCAACCCCCTTGAGATGGTCTCCAACCCCTCTGAGATGGTCTCCGACCCCTTTGAGATGGTCTCCTCCATCCTGATGGGCTCCAGACCCATCACCATGGTGTCTTCAACCCCTTTGAGATGGTCTCTGACCCCCTTGAGATGGTCTCCAACCCCTCTGAGATGGTCTCTGACCCCTTTGAGATGGTTTCCTCCATCCTGATGAGCTCCAGCTCCATCATCACGGTGTCTCCAACCCCTCTGAGATGGTCTCCGACCCCTTTGAGATGGTCTCTGACCCCTTTGAGATGGTCTCCGACCCCTTTGAGATGGTCTCCAACCCCTTTGAGATGGTCTCCAGCCCCTCTGAGATGGTCTCCTCCATCCTGATGAGCTCCAGCTCCATCATCACGGTGTCTCCAACCCCTCTGAGATGGTCTCCAGCCCCTCTGAGATGGTCTCCTCCATCCTGATGGGCTCCAGACCCATCACCATGGTGTCTTGAACCCCTTTGAGATGGTCTCCAGCCCCTTTGAGATGGTCTCCTCCATCCTGATGAGCTCCAGCTCCATCATCATGGTGTCTTCAACCCCTCTGAGATGGTCTCTGACCCCTTTGAGATGGTCTCCTCCATCCTGATGGGCTCCAGACCCATCACCATGGTGTCTTCAACCCCCTTGAGATGGTCCCTAACCCCCTTGAGATGGTCTCTGACCCCCTTGAGATGGTCTCCAACCCCTTGAGATGGTCTCCGACCCCTTCGAGATGGTCTCTGACCCCCTTGAGATGGTCTCTGACCCCACTGAGGTGTCTTCTCCATCCTGATGGGCTCCATCCCATCACCATGATGATCTTCAACCCCTCTGAGATGGTCTCCGACCCCATTGAGATGGTCTCTGACCCCTTTGAGATGGTCTCCTCCATCCTGATGGGCTCCAGACCCATCACCATGGTGTCTTCAATCCCCTTGAGATGGTCCCTAACCCCCTTGAGATGGTCCCTGACCCCCTTGAGATGGTCTCCAACCCCTCTGAGATGGTCTCCAACCCCTTTGAGATGGTCTCCAACCCCTTTGAGATGGTCTCCAACCCCTTTTAGATGGTCTCCGACCCCTCTGAGATGGTCTCTTCCATCCTGATGAGCTCCAGCTCCATCATCATGGTGTCTTCAACCCCATTGAGATGGTCTGACCCCTTTGAGATGGTCTCCTCCATCCTGATGGGCTCCAGCTCCATCATCATGGTGTCTTCAACCCCATTGAGATGGTCTCTAACTCCTCTGAGATGGTCTCCGACCCCTTTGATATGGTCTCCAGCCCCTCTGAGATGGTCTCTAACTCCTCTGAGATGGTCTCCGACCCCTTTGAGATGGTCTCCAACCCCTATGAGATGGTCTCCTCCATCCTGATGGGCTCCATCCCATCACCATGATGATCTTCAACCCCTCTGAGATGGTCTTCAACCCCATTGAGATGGTCTCCAACCCCTTTGAAATGGTCTCCTCCATCCTGATGGGCTCCAGCTCCATCATCATGGTGTCTTCAACCCCTCTGAGATGGTCTCCAACCCCTTTGAGATGGTCTCTGACCCCTTTGAGATGGTCTCCAACCCCTTTGAGATGGTCTCCGACCCCTTTGAGATGATCTCCTCCATTTGAGGTGCCTCCTCCATCATGGCAGCTCCAGCCTCATCCAGGAGGCCCCTCTGGGAGGTCCCCCCCGACCACACTGGTCCCCGACCGCCCCCCGCCACCCCGAGGTGGCCCCCCTGGTCCTGGTGGTGGCTCCGTCCTCACCTTTCGGGGCATCTTGCCCAAGACCCACTCCAGCTCCAGGTTGACGGGTGTCGGGAGCCCCTCGTGGGACTCCCCCTCGGCCACCGGCGCCGCCAGGTCGTCCACCAGCACGATCTGGGGGGGACACGGCGGGTCAGAACCTCCAGATCCCACTCAAGGACCTCCAGAGCCCAACTGGGGACCTCGAGATCCCACCCAAGGACCTCCAGAGCCAACCAGGGACCTCCAGATCCCACCCAAGGACCTCCAGATCCCAACCAGGGACCTCAAGATCCCACCCAAGGACCTCCAGATCCCAACTGGGGACCTCGAGATCCCACCCAAGGACCTCCAGATCCCACCCAAGGACCTCCAGAGCCACCCAGGGACCTCCAGATCCCACCCAAGGACCTCCAGATCCCACCCAAGGACCTCCAGATCCCACCCAAGGACCTCCAGATCCCACCCAAGGACCTCCAGATCCCACCCAGGGACCTCCAGAGCCACCCAGGGACCTCCAGATCCCACCCAGGGACCTCCAGAGCCACCCAGGGACCTCCATAGCCACCCAGGGACCTCCAGAGCCACCCAGGGACCTCCAGAGCCACCCAGGGACCTCCAGATCCCACCCAGGGACCTCCAGAGCCACCCAGGGACCTCCAGAGCCACCCAGGGACCTCCAGAGCCCATGGTAGACTTCTCGGTGGCCACCAACTCCTCTCTATCTCCAACCCTTCTTGGTGGCCACCAACCCCTCTATATCCTTAAACTTCTTGGTGGCCACCAACCCCTTTCTATCTCCAACCCCTCTTGGTGGCCACCAACCCCTCTCTATCTCCAACCCCCTTGGTGGCCACCAATCCCTCTCTATCTCCATCCTCTTGGTGGCCACCAACCCCTTTCTATCCCCAACCCTCTTGGTGGCCACCAACCCCTCTCTATCTCCATCCTCTTGGTGGCCACCAACCCCTTTCTATCTCCAACCCTCTTGGTGGCCACCAACCCCTCTCTACCTCCATCCTCTTGGTGGCCACCAACCCCTCTCTATCTCCAACCCCCTTGGTGGCCACCAACCCCTCTGGATCTCCAACCCCCTTGGTGGCCACCAACCCCTCTCTACCTCCATCCTCTTGGTGGCCACCAACCCCTCTCTATCTCCAACCCTCTTGGTGGCCACCGACCCCTCTCTATCTCCAACCCTCTTGGTGGCCACCAACCCCTCTCTATCTCCAACCCTCTTGGTGGCCACCAACCCCTCTCTATCTCCAACCTTCTTGGTGGCCACCAACCCCTCTCTATCTCCAACCCCTTTTGGTGGCCACCAACCCCTCTGGATCTCCAACCCCCTTGGTGGCCACCAACCCCTCTCTACCTCCATCCTCTTGGTGGCCACCAACCCCTCTCTATCTCCAACCCTCTTGGTGGCCACCGACCCCTCTCTATCTCCAACCCTCTTGGTGGCCACCAACCCCTCTCTATCTCCAACCTTCTTGGTGGCCACCAACCCCTCTCTATCTCCAACCCCTTTTGGTGGCCACCAACCCCTCTGGATCTCCAACCCCCTTGGTGGCCACCAACCCCTCTCTACCTCCATGCTCTTGGTGGCCACCAACCCCTCTCTATCTCCAACCCTCTTGGTGGCCACCGACCCCTCTCTATCTCCAACCCTCTTGGTGGCCACCAACCCCTCTCTATCTCCAACCCTCTTGGTGGCCACCAACCCCTTTCTATCTCCAACCCTCTTGGTGGCCACCAACCCCTCTCTACCTCCATCCTCTTGGTGGCCACCAACCCCTCTCTATCTCCAACCCCCTTGGTGGCCACCAACCCCTCTCTATCTCCAACCCTCTTGGTGGCCACCAACCCCTCTCTATCTCCAACCCCTCTTGGTGGCCACCGACCCCTCCGCTCCCTCAGGGTTCCTGGTGGCCCCCGGGGCTCGCGCTGACCTTGCGGTGGCCGGTGATGGTCCCCACGGCCTGGAGGGGGCACCTCTCGCGCTCCCCCAGCTCCCGCAGGCGCCGCAGCCCCGAGGGCCCCACCAGCAGCGCGTTCGACTCCTGGTACTCGGCCCCCCACAGCTCCAGCACGCTCAGCGTCGGGTCCCCCCGCTGCCGAGAGCCAAACTGGGGGGTACTGGGAGGGCACTGGGAGGGGAGCTGGGGTGCTGGGAGGGCACTGGGAGGGGATTTGGGGCGCTGGGAGCGATGAATGGGGTACTGGGAGGGTACTGGGAGGCACTGGGAGGGGACTGGGAGGGTACTGGGAGGCACTGGGAGGCACTGGGAGGGACTGGGAGGCACTGGGAGGGTACTGGGAGGGTACTGGGAGGCACTGGGAGGGACTGGGAGGGTACTGGGAGGCACTGGGAGGGACTGGGAGGGTACTGGGAGGGTACTGGGAGGGTACTGGGAGGGACTGGGAGGGTACTGGGAGGCACTGGGAGGTACTGGGAGGGTACTGGGAGGCACTGGGAGGTACTGGGAGGCACTGGGAGGCACTGGGAGGGTACTGGGAGGCACTGGGAGGGGACTGGGAGGCACTGGGAGGCACTGGGAGGGTACTGGGAGGGCACTGGGAGGGCACTGGGAGGCACTGGGAGGCACTGGGAGGGGACTGGGAGGCACTGGGAGGCACTGGGAGGCACTGGGAGGGGACTGGGAGGCACTGGGAGGCACTGGGAGGCACTGGGAGGCACTGGGAGGGTACTGGGAGGCACTGGGAGGCACTGGGAGGGGACTGGGAGGCACTGGGAGGGCACTGGGAGGCACTGGGAGGCACTGGGAGGGGACTGGGAGGCACTGGGAGGCACTGGGAGGCACTGGGAGGGTACTGGGAGGTACTGGGAGGGCACTGGGAGGCACTGGGAGGCACTGGGAGGCACTGGGAGGCACTGGGAGGGTACTGGGAGGTACTGGGAGGCACTGGGAGGCACTGGGAGGGGACTGGGAGGCACTGGGAGGGGACTGGGAGGCACTGGGAGGCACTGGGAGCACCTGGAAGCGGCTGGCGTAGATGACGGCCCCCGCGGGGTCACAGAGCTCCTTGAGGACGTTCCCTGGGGACACGAGGACAGGGACCTCAGGGACATCAGGGGCCTCAGGGACCTTGGGGACCTCAGGGGCCTCAGGGACCTTGGGGGCCTCAGGGGCCTCAGGGACCTTGGGGGCCTCAGGGACCTTGGGGACCTCAGAGGCCTCAGGGGCCTCAGGGACCTCAGGGACCTCAGGGGCCTCAGGGACCTCAGGGACCTCAGGGGCCTCAGGGACCTTGGGGACCTCAGAGGCCTCAGGAGCCTCAGGGACCTCAGGGACCTCAGGGGCCTCGGGGACCTCAGGGGCCTCAGGGGCCTCAGGGACCTCAGGGACCTCAGGGGCCTCAGGGGCCTTGGGGACCTCAGGGACCTCAGGAGCCTCAGGGACCTCAGGGGCCTCAGGAGCCTCAGGGACCTCAGGGGCCTCAGGGGCCTCAGGGGCCTTGGGGACATCAGAGGCCTCAGGGACCTTGGGGACCTCAGAGGCCTCAGGAGCCTCAGGGACCTCAGGGACCTTGGGGACCTCAGGGACCTCAGGGACTTCAGAGACCTCAGGGGCCTCAGGGACCTCAGGGACCTCGGGGGCCTCAGGGACCTCAGGGACTTCAGGGGCCTCAGAGACCTCAGAGGCCTCAGGGACCTCAGGGACCTCAGGGACCTCGGGGACATCAGGGGCCTCAGGGACCTCAGGGGCCTCAGGGACCTTAGAGGCCACAGGGACCTCAGGGACCTTGGGGACATCAGGGACCTCAGGGGCCTCAGGGACCTTGGGGACATCAGGGACCTCAGGGGCCTCAGGGGCTTCAGGGGCCTCAGAGGCCTCAGGGACCTTGGGGACATCAAGGCCCTCAGGGACCTCAGGGGCCTCAGGGACCTCGGGGGCTTCAGGGGCCTCAGGGACCTTAGAGGCCACAGGGGCCTCAGAGGCCTCAGGGACCTTGGGGACATCAGGGACCCCGGGGACCTCAGAGGCATCAGGGACCTTAGAGGCCACAGGGGCCACAGAGGCCTCAGGAACCTTGGGGACATCAGAGGCCTCAGGGGCTTCAGGTCCCCACGTCCCTGCGTCCCCCTGTCCTCCACGACGTTCTCCACGATGTTCTCCAGCCCCACAACCTCCACGTCCTCCCCATCCCCACAACCTCCACGTCCCCGTGAAGTCGTCCCCAGGTCCTCCAGGACCTCCAGGATGTCCCCGTCCCCACCCCGTCCCCCCCGTTACCGTTGCCACCGGCGCCCTGGTCGTGGATGCTGAGGATGGGGTTGTCCTCCCCGCTCTCCACGCAGCCTCGAAGCACCCGGTTCAGCTTCTGCTCCATCTCCGCGTCCCCGCGCTGGACGGCCCCCAGGTCCCTGTCCTCCGCGTTGTCCCCCTGCACCTGCACGAGAAGGACATTGGGGATCCCCCCCCCAACCAAGGGACCTTCCCGCTCATGGGGAACCCCCAAAACCCACCCCAAACCCACCTCAAACCACCAGGTTCCACCTCAAAGCCCCCTCAGATGCCTCAAAGCCCCCCTAGATGCCTCCAAGCTCCACTAAAACCCATCCAGATCTTCCAACCCTGTCCAGATCTTCTCAGTCCTCAACATCGGGGACCCCCAAGGACCTTCCCACTCATGGGGAACACCCCAAAACCACCAGGTCCCACCTCAAAGCCCCCTCAGATGCCTCAAAGCCCCCCTAGATGCCTCAAAGCCCCCCTAGATGCCTCTAAGCTCCACTAAAACCCATCCAGATCTTCTCAATCCCGTCCAGATCTTCTCAGTCCTCAACATCGGGGACACCCAAGGACCTTCCCACTCATGGGGAGCCCCCAAAACCACCAGGTCCCACCTCAAAGCCCCCTCAGATGCCTCAAAGCCCCCCTAGATGCCTCAAAGCCCCCCTAGATGCCTCTAAGCTCCACTAAAACCCATCCAGATCTTCCAACCCTGTCCAGATCTTCTCAGTCCTCAACATCGGGGACCCCCAAGGACCTTCCCACTCATGGGGAACACCCCAAAACCACCAGGTCCCACCTCAAAGCCCCCTCAGATCCCTCAAAGCCCCCTTAGATCCCTTCCAGCTCCACTAAAATCCATCCAGATCTTCTCAGTCCTCAACATCGGGGACCCCCAAGGACCTCCCGACTCATGGGGACCCCCTAAAACCATCAGGTCCCACCTCAAAGCCCCCCTAGATCCCTTCAAGCCCCCCTAGATCCCTTCCAGCTCCACCAAAACCCACACAAATCTTCTCAACCCCCCCCCCCAGATCTTCTCAACCACCCCATGAACTTGAGGTCCCCCCCCCAAACTTGAGGTCCCCCCCATACCTGGATGGAGGAGGCGGCGCCGCCCCCAACCCCGATACGGTAGACGGGACCCCCAACCTTCACCACCAACATCCCTGGGGGGGAGACACGGGTCAGTTTTGGGGTGCAAAGAGCTATTTTTGGGGTCCCACCAGGCTCAGGAGGAGGTTTTGAGGGGTCAGGGAGGTGGTTTTGGGGTCCCACCAGGCTCAGGAAGAGGTTCTGAGTGGTCAGGGAGGTGTTTTTGGGGTCCCACCAGGCTCAGGAGGAGGTTTTGAGGGGTCAGGGAGGTGGTTTTGGGGTCCCACCAGGCTCAGGAGGAGGTTCTGAGGGGTCAGGGAGGTGGTTTTTGGGGTCCCACCAGGCTCAGGAGGAGGTTTTGAGGGGTCAGGGAGGTGTTTTTGGGGTCCCACCAGGGTCAGGAGGAGGTTTTGAGGGGTCAGGGAGGTGGTTTTGGGGTCCCACCAGGCTCAGGAGGAGGTTTTGAGGGGTCAGGGAGGTGGTTTTGGGGTCCCACCAGGCTCAGGAGGAGGTTCTGAGGGGTCACGGAGGTGTTTTTGGGGTCCCACCAGGGTCAGGAGGAGGTTTTGAGGGGTCAGGGAGGTGTTTTTGGGGTCCCACCAGGGTCAGGAGGAGGTTTAGGGGGTCAGGGAGGTGGTTCTGGGGTCCCACCAGGCTCAGGAGGAGGTTTAGGGGGTCAGGGAGGTGGTTTTGGGGTCTCACCAGGCTGCGGGGGCTCCTTGCGGACGTGAATGTCCTCGATGGCGCCGATGCCACCGCTGAACATGATCGGTTTGATCCACTCGCGACGTTCTCCATCCGGCAGGACCTGCCCGAAGGAGCGAGCGAAGCCTGCGGAGACACCTCAGCAGCCTCAGCATCGTCAGGCTTCGCTGAGGTTCCTCGAGGTTCCTCAAGATCCTCAAGGTTCCTCAAGATCCTCAAGGTTCTCAGAGGTTCCTCAAGATCCTCAAGTTTCTCAAAGGTTCCTCAAGATCCTCAAGATCCTCAAGGTTCCTCAAGATCCTCAAGGTTCTCAGAGGTTCCTCAAGATCCTCAAGTTTCTCAAAGGTTCCTCAAGATCCTCAAGATCCTCAAGGTTCCTCAAGATCCTCAAGGTTCTCAGAGGTTCCTCAAGATCCTCAAAGTCTTCAAGGTTCCTCAGGGTCCTCAAGATCCTCAAAGTTCTCAAGGTTCCTCAAGATCCTCAAGTTTCTCAAAGGTTCCTCAAGATCCTCAAGGATCCTCAAGGTTCCTCAAGATCTTCAAGGTTCTCAGAGGTTCCTCAAGATCCTCAAGGTTCTCAAAGGTTTCTCAAAGGTTCCTCAAGATCCTCAAAGTTCTCAGAGGTTCCTCAAGATCCTCAAGGTTCTCAAAGGTTCCTCTAGATCCTCAAGATCCTCAAGGTTCCTCAAGGTTCTCTGAGGTTCCTCAAGATCCTTAAAGTTCTCAAAGGTTCCTCAAGATCCTCAAGGATCCTCAAGATCCTAAAGGTCCTCAAGATTCCTCAAGACCCTCAAGATCCTCAAGGTCCCTCAAGATCCTCAAGATTCTCAGAAGTTCCTCAAGGTCCTCAAGGTTCCTCAAGGTTCTCTGAGGTTCCTCAAGATCCTCAAGATTCTCAGAGGTACCTCAAGATCCTCAAGGTCCCTCAAGGGTCTCTGAGGTTCCTCAAGGTTCTCCAAGCCCATGAAGACCCTTAGGTGCCACCTAGAGGGTCTCCAAGGTCCCCTAGGATCCTAAAGGTCCCTCAAGACCATGAAGGCTCCTCAAGACCACAAAGACCCTAAGGTGCTACCAAGATGACCCTCAAACCCTCGGTTCCTCGAGGTTCCTCAAGGTTCCCTGAGGTTCCTCAAGGTTCCTCAAGCCCACGAAGACCCTTAGGTGCCATCTAGAAGGTCTCCAAGGTTCCCTGAGGTTCCTCAAGATCCTAATGGCTCCTCAAGCCCACGAAGACCCTTAGGTGCCACCTAGATGACCCTCAAACCCTCATTTCCTCAAGGTTCCTCAAGGCTCCTCAAGCCCATGAAGACCCTTAGGTGCCACCTAGATGACCCTCAAACCCTCGTTTCCTCAAGGTTCCTCAAGGCTCCTCAAGCCCACGAAGACCCTTAGGTGCCACCTAGATGACCCTCAAATCCTCGTTTCCTCAAGGTTTCTCAAGGTCCCTCAAGCCCACGAAGACCCTTAGGTGCCACCTAGAGCTTCTCCAAGGTCCCTCAAGACCCTAATGGCTCCTCAAGCCCACGAAGACCCTTAGGTGCCACCTAGATGACCCTCAAACCCTCGTTTCCTCAAGGTTCCTCAAGGCTCCTCAAGCCCACGAAGACCCTTAGGTGCCACCTAGAGGGTCTCCAAGGTTCCCTGAGGTTCCTCAAGCCCACAAAGACCCTTAGGTGCCACCTAGATGATCCTCAAACCCTCGGTTCCTCAAGGTTCCTCAAGCCCACGAAGACCCTTAGGTGCCACCTAGAGCTTCTCCAAGGTTCCCCGAGCTCCTCCCAGGCCCTGGAGGTCCCCGACGTCCCCGTGTCCCCCCCTCACCGGCCAGGACGGGTTCTCCAAACTTGTTGCCGTAGTCGCTGGCGCCGTCGCTGGCGCCGATGGCCACCTCGGCCGGCCGGGCGAAGGACGACGGGTACGGCTGCGACGGGTCCTCCCAGGGCAGCGGGTAACCTGGAGGGGGGACACGGGGTCACCTGGGGGAGCGCGAGAAGGTCCCACGTACCCAGGAGGGAGCCTGGGGTGGGTTTTGGAGGTTCTCATGGTGGTTTTGGGTTCTCCAGGGTGGGTTTTGGAGGTTCTCATGGTGGTTTTGGGTTCTCCAGGGTGGTTTTGGAGGTTCTCATGGTGGTTTTGGGGCTCCTAAGGGTGGATTCTGAGGCCCTCATGGTGGTTTTGGAGGTTCTCATGGTGGTTATGGAGGTTCTCATGGTGGGTTTGGCTTCTCCATGGAGGTTTTGGGGCTCCTAAGGGTGGAATTTGAGGTCCTCATGGTGGTTTTGGAGGTTCTCATGGTGGGTTTGGCTTCTCCATGGAGGTTTTGGGGCTCCTAAGGGTGGATTTTGAGGTCCTCATGGTGGTTTTGGAGGACCTCATGGTGGTTTGGGGTTCTCGTGGTGGGTTTTGAGGTTCCCAGGGTGGTTTTGGAGGTTCTCATGGTGGTTTTGGGGCTCCTAAGGGTGGATTTTGAGGTCCTCATGGTGGTTTTAGAGGTTCTCATGGTGGGTTTGGCTTCTCCATGGAGGTTTTGGGGCTCCTAAGGGTGGATTTTGAGGTCCTCATGGTGGTTTTGGAGGACCTCATGGTGGTTTGGGGTTCTCGTGGTGGGTTTTGAGGTTCCCAGGGTGGTTTTGGAGGTTCTCATGGTGGTTTTGGGGCTCCTAAGGGTGGATTTTGAGGTCCTCATGGTGGTTTTAGAGGTTCTCATGGTGGGTTTGGCTTCTCCATGGAGGTTTTGGGGCTCCTAAGGGTGGATTTTGAGGTCCTCATGGTGGTTTTTGAGGTTCTCATGGTGGTTTGGGGTTCTCGTGGTGGGTTTTGAGGTTCTCAGGGTGGTTTTGGAGGTTCTCATGGAGGTTTTGGGGCTCCTAAGGGTGGATTCTGAGGTCCTCATGGTGGTTTTGGAGGTTCTCCTGGTGGTTTTTGAGGTCCTCCTGGTGGTTTTTGAGGTTCTCCTGGTGGTTTTGAGTTCTCCAGGGTGGTTTTGGGCTTCCAGGGTGGCTTTTAGGGCTCCTAAGGGTGGATTCTGAGGTTCTTAAGGAGGTTTTGGGGCTGCTAAGGGTGGATTCTGAGGTCCTCCTGGTGGTTTTTGAGGTTCTCCTGGTGGTTTTGGTTTCTCCATGGAGCTTTTTGGCTTCCAGGGTGGGTTTTGGGGCTCCTAAGGGTGGATTCTGAGGTCCTCATGGTGGTTTTTGAGGTTCTCATGGTGGTTTTGGGCTTCCAGGGTGGGTTTTAGGGCTCCTAAGGGTAGATTCTAAGGTTCTTAAGGAGGTTTTGGGGCTCCTAAGGGTGGATTCTGAGGTCCTCATGGTGCTTTTTGAGGTTCTGCTGGTGGTTTTGGGTTCTCCAGGGTGGTTTTGGGCTTCCAGGGTGGGTTTTGGGGCTCCTAAGGGTGGATT
Source organism: Clamator glandarius (assembly GCA_033459285.1). NCBI lineage: Eukaryota > Metazoa > Chordata > Aves > Cuculiformes > Cuculidae > Clamator > Clamator glandarius. Next base: position 13,102 of record JAUNZM010001885.1, on the reverse strand, counting down.
CTGAGGTTCTCAGGGTGGTTTTTGAGGTCCTCATGGTGGTTTTTGAGGTTCTCATGGTGGTTTTGGGTTCTCCAGGGTGGGTTTTGGGGCTCCTAAGGGTGGATTTTGAGGTTCTCCTGGTGGTTTTGGGTTCTCCATGGAGCTTTTTGGCTTCCAGGGTGGGTTTTGGGGCTCCTAAGGGTGGATTCTGAGGTTCTCCTGGTGGTTTTTGAGGTTCTCATGGTGGTTTTGGGTTCTCCAGGGTGGTTTTGGGCTTCCAGGGTGGGTTTTAGGGCTCCTAAGGGTAGATTCTAAGGTTCTTAAGGAGGTTTTGGGGCTCCTAAGGGTGGATTCTGAGGTCCTCATGGTGCTTTTTGAGGTTCTGCTGGTGGTTTTGGGTTCTCCAGGGTGGTTTTGGGCTTCCAGGGTGGGTTTTGGGGCTCCTAAGGGTGGATTCTGAGGTTCTCAGGGTGGTTTTTGAGGTCCTCATGGTGGTTTTTGAGGTTCTCATGGTGGTTTTGGGTTCTCCAGGGTGGGTTTTGGGGCTCCTAAGGGTGGATTTTGAGGTTCTCCTGGTGGTTTTGGTTTCTCCATGGAGCTTTTTGGCTTCCAGGGTGGGTTTTGGGGCTCCTAAGGGTGGATTCTGAGGTTCTCCTGGTGGTTTTGGGTTCTCCATGGAGCTTTTTGGCTTCCAGGGTGGGTTTTGGGGCTCCTAAGGGTGGATTCTGAGGTTCTCCTGGTGGTTTTTGAGGTTCTCATGGTGGTTTTGGGTTCTCCAGGGTGGTTTTGGGCTTCCAGGGTGGGTTTTAGGGCTCCTAAGGGTAGATTCTAAGGTTCTTAAGGAGGTTTTGGGGCTCCTAAGGGTGGATTCTGAGGTCCTCATGGTGCTTTTTGAGGTTCTGCTGGTGGTTTTGGGTTCTCCAGGGTGGTTTTGGGCTTCCAGGGTGGGTTTTGGGGCTCCTAAGGGTGGATTCTGAGGTTCTCCTGGTGGTTTTGAGTTCTCCAGGGTGGTTTTGGGCTTCCAGGGTGGCTTTTAGGGCTCCTAAGGGTGGATTCTGAGGTTCTTAAGGAGGTTTTGGGGCTGCTAAGGGTGGATTCTGAGGTTCTTAAGGAGGTTTTGGGGCTGCTAAGGGTGGATTCTGAGGTCCTCCTGGTGGTTTTTGAGGTTCTCCTGGTGGTTTTGGTTTCTCCATGGAGCTTTTTGGCTTCCAGGGTGGGTTTTGGGGCTCCTAAGGGTGGATTCTGAGGTCCTCATGGTGTTTTTTGAGGTTCTCCTGGTGGTTTTTGAGGTTCTCCACGGAGCTTTTTGGGCTTCCAGGGTGGGTTTTGGGGCTCCCAAGAGCGGATTTTTGAGGGGTTCCCAGGTGGTTTCGAGGTGCCGGCGGTGGCCCCGAGGTCTCACCAGGCAGCAGGAGGTTCCCGAAGCTGTAGCCGGCGGTGCCCGCGATGACGTGGGCGCCTCTCCCCGTGCATTGGACGTCTCGGATGCGGCCACCGGTCCCCGTGGTGGCTCCGCTGAACGGCGCCACCGCTGGGGTGGGAAGAACGAGAAGACAACCCCGTGAGGTCCCAACCCAGCTCGTCCCGTCCCACCTCGTCCCGAGGACCAACCGGTGGGGAAGTTGTGGGTCTCGGCGGTGAAGATGACGTGGCGGATGGTGGTTTTCAGGTGGAAGGCGCTGGGCTTGGTGGGGTCATCAGGCCATAAAGACGTGACCGGGACCCCTCGGATGGCGCTGGAGGAGGAAGGGGGGACACAAGGAACCAGAGGTGGGGTCTTCAAGCTTCATCTCATGGGTGGTGGCACCTCAAAAGTCCGTGTTATCATCACCCAAGGGCGGTGGGACCCCTTCTGAGCTCCATGGAATCAGCACCCATGGGTGGTGGGACCTCAAAACTTCATCCTATCATCACCCATGGGTGGTGGAACCTCTTCTGAGCTCCACGGAATCATCACCCATGGGTGATGGAACCTCAAAGCTTCATCCTATCATCATCCAGGGGTGGTGGCACCTCAAAACTCCCTTCTGAGCTCCACAGCATCATCACCCATGGGTGATGGGACCTCAAAGCTTCATGATATCATCACTCAGGGGTGGTGGAACCTCTTCTGAGCTCCACAGAATCATCACCCAGGGGTGGTGGGACCTCAAAACTTCATCCTCTCATCACCCATGGGTGGTGGAACCTCTTCTGAGCTCCATAGAATCATCACCCGTGGGTGGTGGGACCTCAAAGCTTCATCCTATCATCATCCAGGGGTGGTGGCACCTCAAAACTCCCTTCTGAGCTCCACAGCATCATCACCCATGGGTGATGGGACCTCAAAGCTTCATGATATCATCACTCAGGGGTGGTGGGACCTCAAAACTTCATCCTATCCTCACTCAGGGGTGGTGGAACTTCTTCTGAGCTCCATAGAATCATCATCTGTGGGTGATGGGACCTCAAAGCTTCATGATATCATCATTCAGGGGTGGTGGAACCTCTTCTGAGCTCCACAGAATCATCACCCATGGGTGGTGGGACCTCAAAGCTTCATCCTATCATCACCCAGGGGTGGTGGGACCTCAAAACTTCATCCTATCATCACCCAGGGGTGGTGGAACCTCTTCTGAGCTCCATAGAATCAGCACCCATGGGTGGTGGGACCTCAAAACTTCATGTTATCGTCACCCAGGGGTGGTGGGACCCTCCCGGCGTGCTCCCCACCTGCTGTTGTCGCAGAACTTGATGACGTTGTTGGGGTTGCTGGAGCTCTGGGTGCCCATGAGGCTCTGGAAGAGCGACTGGGGCTTCTCCTGCCCGTCCACCACCAGGCGCCCCTTGAAGAACCAGTGGCGACTGTGCTCGCTGCGGACAACGGTGGGGACGGTGGGGACACGGGGACACCAGGCGGGCTCAGTGGGGACAGTGGGGATGGGGCGGGGTCAATGGGGACACGGGGACACCAGGTGGGCTCAGTGGGGACAGTGGGGACGGGGCGGGGTCAATGGGGACACGGGGACACCAGGCGGGCTCAGTGGGGACAGTGGGGACGGGGCGGGGTCAATGGGGACACGGGGACACCAGGTGAGGTCAATGGGGTCAATGGGGACACGGGGACACCAGGTGAGGTCAATGGGGTCAATGGGGACACGGGGACACCAGGTGGGGTCAATGGGGACATGGGGACACCAGGTGGGGTCAATGGAGTCAATGGGGACATGGGGACACCAGGTGAGGTCAATGGGGTCAATGGGGACATGGGGACACCAGGTGGGGTCAATGGGGACATGGGGACACCAGGTGGGGTCAATGGAGTCAATGGGGACATGGGGACACCAGGTGAGGTCAATGGAGTCAATGGGGACATGGGGACACCAGGTGAGGTCAATGGGGTCAATGGGGACATGGGGACACCAGGTGGGGTCAATGGGGACATGGGGACACCAGGTGGGGTCAATGGGGTCAATGGGGACATGGGGACACCAGCTTAGGTCAATGGGGTCAATGGGGACACGGGGACACCAGGCGGGCTCAGTGGGGACAGTGGGGACGGGGCGGGGTCAATGGGGACACGGGGACACCAGGTGGGGTCAATGGGGACATGGGGACACCAGGTGGGGTCAATGGAGTCAATGGGGACATGGGGACACCAGGTGAGGTCAATGGAGTCAATGGGGACATGGGGACACCAGGTGAGGTCAATGGGGTCAATGGGGACATGGGGACACCAGGTGAGGTCAATGGGGTCAATGGGGACATGGGGACACCAGGTGAGGTCAATGGGGTCAATGGGGACATGGGGACACCAGGTGAGGTCAATGGGGTCAATGGGGACATGAGATGAGGTCAATGGGGTCAATGGGGTCAATGGGGAGGAGGTGGGGTCAATGGGGACATGGGGACACCAGGTGGGGTCAATGGGGATGGAGGTGGCATCACTCGGGGCTTGGGGGACACCAGGTGGAATCCACGGGGCCAACAGGGAGGTGGCCACGGTGGTGGCATCAGGGGGGGCTTGGGGGCTCCAGGGGGAATCTACGGGGTCTACAGGGAGGTGGCCACGGTGGTGGCATCAGGGGGGGCTTGGGGGCTCCAGGTGGAATCCACAGGGTCAACGGGGAGGTGGCCACGGTGGTGGCATCAGGGGGGGCTTGGGGGCTCCAGGTGGAATCCACGGGGTCAACAGGGAGGTGGCCACGGTGGTGGCATCAGGGGGGGCTTGGGGGACACCAGGGGGAATCTACGGGGTCAACAGGGAGGTGGCCACGGTGGTGGCATCAGGGGGGGCTTGGGGGCTCCAGGTGGAATCCACGGGGTCAACAGGGAGGTGGCCACGGTGGTGGCATCAGGGGGGGCTTGGGGGCTCCAGGGGGAGGTGGGAGCTGCCTGGAGGTGTCCCCAGGGGCGGTGGCCGCAGGGACCTGTTGGACTGGGCCAGGTCGAAGCACTCCACCGAGGTCGGGTTGCGGCCGGCCTGGACGAAGAGCCGCGTGTAGAACTGGACGTCCCAGGGGTCGAAGGCCAGACCTGGGGACACAGCGTCCCACCACCTCATGGTCCAGCCCCGTGGCCCCACGGCCTCGCATCTCAAGGTCCCCATGTCCCACGTCCTCCAAGCTCTCACATCTCAAGGTCTCACATCTCAAGGTCCCCATGTCCCACGTCCTCCAAGCTCTCACATCTCAAGGTCTCACATCTCAAGGTCCCCATGTCCCACGTCCTCCAAGCTCTCACATCTCAAGGTCTCACATCTCAAGGTCCCCATGTCCCACGTCCTCCAAGCTCTCATATCTCAAGGTCTCACATCTCAAGGTCCCCATGTCCCATGTCCTCAAAGTTCTCACACCCCAGGTTCTCCATGTCCCACGTCCTCAAAGTTCTCACATCTCAAGGTCTCACATCTCAAGGTCTCACATCTCAAGGTCTCCATGTCCCACATACTCCAAGGTCTCACATCCCAAGTTCTCCATGTTCTACGTCCTCCAAGTCCTCACACCCCAGGTTCTCCATGTCCCACGTACTCCAAGCTCTCACATCTCAAGGCCTCACATCCCAAGGTCTCGCATCTCAGCTTCTCCATGTCCCATGTCCTTAAAGGTCTCACATCTCAAGGTCTTCATGTCCTACGTCCTCCAAGTCCTCACACCCCAGGTTCTCCACGTCCCATGTACTCCAAGGTCTCACATCTCAAGGTTCCCATGTCCCACGTCCTCAAAGTTCTCACATCTCAAGGTCTCACATCTCAAGGTCTCCATGTCCCACATACTCCAAGGTCTCACATCCCAAGTTCTCCATGTCCTACGTCCTCCAAGTCCTCACACCCCAGGTTCTCCATGTCCCACGTCCTTAAAGTTCTCACATCTCAAGGTCTCACATCCCAAGGTCTCGCATCTCAACTTCTCCATGTCCCACGTCCTCAAAGCTCTCACATCTCAAGGTCTCACATCCCAACTTCTCCATGTCCCACGTCCTTCAAGTTCTCACACCCCAGGTTCTCCATGTCCTACATCCTCCAAGCTCTCACATCTCAAGGTCTCACATCTCAGGTTCTCCATGTCCTACATCCTCAAAGTTCTCACACACCAGGTTCTCCATGTCCTATATCCTCAATGTTCTCACATCTCAAGGTCTCCATGTCCTACGCCCTCCAAGTTCTCCCACCCCACGTTCCTCACGTCTCCCCTTCTCCCGTCTTCTCCACGTTCTCCATCTTCTCCAAGCCCCATATTCTCCACATTCTCCACGTCCTCCAAGTTCTCCCACCCCACGTTCCTCACGTGTCCCCTTGTCCCCATCTCCTTCACGTTCTCCATCTTCTCCAAGTCCCATCTCCTCCACGTTCTCCACGTCCCCATCTCCTCCACGTTCTCCACGTCCTCCAAGTTCTCCCACCCCACGTTCCTCACGTGTCCCCTTCTCCCCTCTCCTTCACGTTCTCCACGTCCCCACGTTCTCCATCTTCTCCAAGTTCCACCTTCTCCCTATCCCCATGTGTCCCCTTGTCCCCATGTTCTCCATCTTCTCCAAGTCCCACGTTCTCCACGTCCTCCAAGTTCTCCCACCCCACATTCCTCACGTGTCCCCTTGTCCCCATCTCCTCCACGTTCTCCATCTTCTCCAAGTCCCCTCTCCTCCACGTTCTCCACGTCCCCATCTCCTCCACGTTCTCCACGTGTCCCCTTGTCCCCTCTCCTCCACGTCCCCCCCGTGTCCCCCGTCCTCCCGCGTCCCTCACCCAGCTCCCGATCGGCCTCCTCCAGGGCTCGGGTTCCTCCTCCCAGGACGTCGATGGTTGTGACGGGGACGGGGTTGACGGGGACCTCGAAGGTCACCAAGGGCTCCGGGTAGAGCTGCTCGGTCATCGGGTCCCTCAGCGCCCGCCCCAGGCGCTCGGCGGCTCCCGGCGGCGGCCGCCCCGCAAACTGGGGACACGGGGACACCAGGGTCACCTCCAGACACCCCCAGGGGGACACAGGGACACCTCCAGCCACCCCAGGGGGACACGGGGACGCCTCCAGCCACCCCCATGGGGACACGGGGACACCAGGGTCACCTCCAGCCACCCCCATGGGGACACGGGGACGCCTCCAGCCACCCCCATGGGGACACGGGGACACCAGGGTCACCTCCAGCCACCCCCATGGGGACACGGGGACGCCTCCAGCCACCCCCATGGGGACACGGGGACACCAGGGTCACCTCCAGACACCCCCAGGGGGACACGGGGACACCTCCAGCCACCCCCATGGGGACACGGGGACACCAGGGTCACCTCCAGACACCCCCATGGGGACACGGGGACGCCTCCAGCCACCCCCAGGGGGACACGGGGACGCCTCCAGCCACCCCCATGGGGACACGGGGACACCTCCAGACACCCCCATGGGGACACGGGGACGCCTCCAGCCACCCCCATGGGGACACGGGGACGTCTCCAGACACCCCAGGGGGACACGGGGACGTCTCCAGACACCCCCATGGGGACACCAGGGTCACCTCCAGACACCCCAGGGGGACACGGGGACGTCTCCAGACACCCCAGGGGGACACCAGGGTCACCTCCAGACACCCCAGGGGGACACGGGGACGCCTCCAGCCACCCCCATGGGGACACGGGGACACCAGGGTCACCTCCAGCCACCCCCATGGGGACACGGGGACACCAGGGTCACCTCCAGACACCCCCATGGGGACACGGGGACGCCTCCAGCCACCCCCATGGGGACACGGGGACACCTCCAGCCACCCCATGGGGACACGGGGACACCTCCAGACACCCCATGGGGACACGGGGACGCCTCCAGCCACCCCCATGGGGACACGGGGACACCTCCAGCCACCCCATGGGGACACGGGGACACCTCCAGACACCCCAGGGGGACACCAGGGTCACCTCCAGACACCCCCATGGGGACATGGGGACACCTCCAGCCACCCCAGGGGGACATGGGGACGCCTCCAGCCACCCCAGGGAGACACGGGGACACCTCTAGACACCACAGGGGGACACGGGACACCACCAGCCACCCCAGGGGGACACCAGGGTCACCTCCAGACACCCCCATGGGGACACGGGGACACCACCAGCCACCCCAGGGGGACACCAGGGTCACCTCCAGACACCCCCATGGGGACACGGGGACACCACCAGCCACCCCAGGGGGACACCAGGGTCACCTCCAGCCACCCCAGAGGGACATGGGGACACCTCCAGTCCCTCCCAGTCCTTCCCAAGTGCTCCCAGTGCTCCCAGTCCCCTCTGTTCCCACTCCCTCCTCCCTCCCAGTCCCTCCCAGTCCCTCCCAGTGCTCCCAGTCCCTCCCAGTCTCCCCTGTTCCCACTCCCTCCCAGTCCCTCCCAGTGCTCCCAGTCCCCTCTGTTCCCACTCCCTCCTCCCTCCCAGTCCCTCCCAGTCCCTCCCAGTGCTCCCAGTCCCCTCTGTTCCCACTCCCTCCTCCCTCCCAGTCCCTCCCAGTCCCTCCCAGTGCTCCCAGTCCCCTGTTCCCACTCCCTCCTCCCTCCCAGTCCCTCCCAGTGCTCCCAGTGCTCCCAGTCCCCTCTGTTCCCACTCCCTCCTCCCTCCCAGTCCCTCCCAGTGCCTCCCAGTGCTCCCAGTCCCTCCCAGTCTCCCCTGTTCCCAGTCCCTCCCAGTCCCTCCCAGTCCCTCCCAGTGCTCCCAGTCCCCTCTGTTCCCACTCCCTCCTCCCTCCCAGTCCCTCCCAGTGCTCCCAGTCCCCTCTGTTCCCACTCCCTCCTCCCTCCCAGTCCCTCCCAGTCCCTCCCAGTGCTCCCAGTCCCCTCTGTTCCCACTCCCTCCTCCCTCCCAGTCCCTCCCAGTCCCTCCCAGTGCTCCCAGTCCCCTCTGTTCCCACTCCCTCCTCCCTCCCAGTCCCTCCCAGTGCTCCCAGTGCTCCCAGTCCCCTCTGTTCCCACTCCCTCCTCCCTCCCAGTCCCTCCCAGTGCCTCCCAGTGCTCCCAGTCCCTCCCAGTCTCCCCTGTTCCCACTCCCTCCCAGTCCCTCCCAGTCCCTCCCAGTGCTCCCAGTCCCCTCTGTTCCCACTCCCTCCTCCCTCCCAGTCCCTCCCAGTGCTCCCAGTGCTCCCAGTCCCCTCTGTTCCCACTCCCTCCTCCCTCCCAGTCCCTCCCAGTCCCTCCCAGTGCTCCCAGTCCCCTCTGTTCCCACTCCCTCCTCCCTCCCAGTCCCTCCCAGTCCCTCCCAGTGCTCCCAGTCCCCTCTGTTCCCACTCCCTCCTCCCTCCCAGTCCCTCCCAGTCCCTCCCAGTGCTCCCAGTCCCCTCTGTTCCCACTCCCTCCTCCCTCCCAGTCCCTCCCAGTGCTCCCAGTGCTCCCAGTCCCCTCTGTTCCCACTCCCTCCTCCCTCCCAGTCCCTCCCAGTGCCTCCCAGTGCTCCCAGTCCCTCCCAGTCTCCCCTGTTCCCAGTCCCTCCCAGTCCCTCCCAGTCCCTCCCAGTGCTCCCAGTCCCCTCTGTTCCCACTCCCTCCTCCCTCCCAGTCCCTCCCAGTCCCTCCCAGTGCTCCCAGTCCCCTCTGTTCCCACTCCCTCCTCCCTCCCAGTCCCTCCCAGTGCTCCCAGTCCCCTCTGTTCCCACTCCCTCCTCCCTCCCAGTCCCTCCCAGTGCTCCCAGTCCCCTCTGTTCCCACTCCCTCCTCCCTCCCAGTCCCTCCCAGTGCTCCCAGTCCCCTCTGTTCCCACTCCCTCCTCCCTCCCAGTCCCTCCCAGTGCTCCCAGTCCCCTCTGTTCCCACTCCCTCCTCCCTCCCAGTCCCTCCCAGTCCCTCCCAGTGCTCCCAGTCCCCTCTGTTCCCACTCCCTCCTCCCTCCCAGTCCCTCCCAGTGCTCCCAGTGCTCCCAGTCCCCTCTGTTCCCACTCCCTCCTCCCTCCCAGTCCCTCCCAGTGCCTCCCAGTGCTCCCAGTCCCTCCCAGTCTCCCCTGTTCCCACTCCCTCCCAGTCCCTCCCAGTCCCTCCCAGTGCTCCCAGTCCCCTCTGTTCCCACTCCCTCCTCCCTCCCAGTCCCTCCCAGTGCTCCCAGTCCCCTCTGTTCCCACTCCCTCCTCCCTCCCAGTCCCTCCCAGTCCCTCCCAGTGCTCCCAGTCCCCTCTGTTCCCACTCCCTCCTCCCTCCCAGTCCCTCCCAGTCCCTCCCAGTGCTCCCAGTCCCCTCTGTTCCCACTCCCTCCTCCCTCCCAGTCCCTCCCAGTGCTCCCAGTCCCCTCTGTTCCCAGTCCCTCCCAGTGCCTCCCAGTGCTCCCAGTCACCGAGAGCAGGAGGCGCCGGGCTCTCTCCAGGCGTCGCACCCTCCCCAGTCCGGCCGCGCGGCACAGGGCGACGGCGTTGGTGGAGTCAGCCGTGCAGACCCCCAGCCTGGAGGGTTTGGGGGGCACCCATGGGTCCCCCCTCAAGTTTTAGGACCACCCCCCTCACCCATGGCACCCCCCAGCACCCATGGGTGCCCCCCTCCAGCACCCAACCCAACAGGGCCTTGAGGTGGAACCCACGGAGAACGTTGAGGTTGAAGGTTCCACCAAGGGTTCCTCCAGCACCCATGGGACCCCAACTCGTTTTAGGACCCTCCAGCACCCATGGGACCCCAAGAATCCCCCTCCATGGGAGCCCAGGACCCATAGGACATGAGGGAAATCCATCCATTGACCCCCCAGCACCCATGGGACCCCAGGAACCCCCATTCATGGGACCCCAGAGACCCCCACGACCCATAGGACATGAGGAACCTCCATCCATTGACTCCCCCAGCACCCATGGGACCCCAAGAATCCCCCTCCATGGGAGCCCAGGACCCATAGGACATGAGGAACCTTCATCAATTGACTCCCCCAGCACCCATGGGACCCCAAGAATCCCCCTCCATGGGACCCCAGAGACTTCTCAGGACCCACAGGACATGAGGAACCTCCATCCATTGACCCCCCAGCACTCATGGGACCCCAGAACCCCCATTCATGGGACCCCAGAGACCCCCAGGACCCCCAGGAGATGAGGGACCTTCACCCATTGACCCCCCCAGCACCCATGGGACCCCAGGGCCCCCCCCCATACCTGGGCCCGATCTCGAGGAGCAGCTGGGTGTCCGTGGGGCTCAGGAAGCTCCGTGGGGCCACGTCCTCCCCGCCCGCCAGGGGCGACCCCAGCACCCAGCGCAGAACACGGGCCTCGGCCGCCCCGGGGGGCGCGTCCCCTGCACCCCCAGAACCTCCATGGGGCCACCAGCACCTCCACGGGGCCACCTCCCACGTCCCTACGTCCCCGCGTCCCACGTTCTCCAGGTCCTCATGTCCCCTCGTGTCCCCACATCCCATGTTCTTCAAGTCTTCATGTCCCCATGATGTCCCCTCGTGTCCCCACATCCCATGTTCTTCAGGTCTTCATGCCCCCATGATGTCCCCTCGTGTCCCCACATCCCATGTTCTTCAAGTCTTCATGTCCTCATGTCCCCTCGTGTCCCCACATCCCATGTTCTTCAGGTCTTCATGCCCCCATGATGTCCCCTCGTGTCCCCGGATCCCATGTTCTTCAAGTCTTCATGTCCTCATGTCCCCTCGTGTCCCCACATCCCATGTTCTTCAGGTCTTCATGTCCCCATGATGTCCCCTCGTGTCCCCGGATCCCATGTTCTTCAAGTCTTCATGTCCTCATGTCCCCTCGTGTCCCCACATCCCATGTTCTTCAGGTCTTCATGCCCCCATGATGTCCCCTCGTGTCCCCGGATCCCATGTTCTTCAAGTCTTCATGTCCTCATGTCCCCTCGTGTCCCCACATCCCATGTTCTTCAGGTCTTCATGTCCCCATGATGTCCCCTCGTGTCCCCAGATCCCATGTTCTTCAGGTCTTCATGTCCCCATGATGTCCCCTCGTGTCCCCAGATCCCATGTTCTTCAGGTCTTCATGTCCCCATGATGTCCCCTCGTGTCCCCACATCCCATGTTCTTCAGGTCTTCATGTCCCCATGATGTCCCCTCGTGTCCCCAGATCCCATGTTCTCCAGGTTCTCATGTCCCCATGATGTCCCCTCGTGTCCCCAGATCCCATGTTCTCCAGGTCTTCATGTCCCCATGTGCTCCATGGACCCACCTCCCATGTCCCCATGATGTCCCCTCATGTCCCCAGATCCCATGTTCCCCATGTCCCCATGATGTCCCCTCATGTTCTCTTGTCCCCAGATCCCATGTTCTCCAGGTCTCCACGCCCCCACGTCCTCCACGGACCCACCTCCCATGTCCCCATGATGTCCCCTCGTGTCCCCATGTCCCCAGATCCCATGTTCTCCAGGTCCTCATGTCCCCTCCTGTCCCCACATCCCATGTTCTCCAGGTTCTCATGTCCCCATGATGTCCCCTCGTGTCCCCAGATCCCATGTTCCCCATGTCCCAATGATGTCCCCTCATGTTCTCTTGTCCCTATATCCCATGTTCTCCAGGTCTCCACGTCCCCACATTCTCCATGGACCCACCTCCCGTGTCCCCATGATGTCCCCTCATGTCCCCATGTCCCCAGATCCCATGTTCTCCAGGTCCTCATGTCCCCTCATGTCCCCACATCCCATGTTCTCCAGGTTCTCATGTCCCCATGATGTCCCCTCGTGTCCCCGGATCCCATGTTCTTCAGGTCTTCATGTCCCCATGATGTCCCCTCGTGTCCCCACATCCCATGTTCTCCAGGTCTTCATGTCCCCATGTGCTCCATGGACCCACCTCCCATGTCCTCATGATGTCCCCTCATGTCCCCAGATCCCATGTTCCCCATGTCCCAATGTCCCCATGATGTCCCCTCATGTTCTCTTGTCCCCATATCCCATGTTCTCCAGGTCTCCACGTCCTCCATGGACCCACCTCCCGTGTCCCCATGATGTCCCCTCAGGTTCTCATGACCCCAGATCCCACGTTCTTCAGGTTCTCACATCCCCATGTCCCCCGCGGACCCACCTCCCATGTCCCCATGATGTCCCCTCGTATTCTCATGTCCCCATATCCCATGTTCTCCAGGTCCTCATGTCCCCACGTCCTCCACGGACCCACCTCCCATGTCCCCACGATGTCCCCTCACCACCTGGTGTCCCCCCACCCCACGTCCCCCACGTTCCACGTTCTCCACGTCCCCGTATCCCACGTTCTCCACGTTCTCCATGTCCCCACGATGTCCCCTCACCACCTGGTGTCCCCACACCCCACGTTCTCCACGTTCCACGTCCCCGTATCCCACATTTTCCACGTTCTCCATGTCCCCACAATGTCCCCTCACCACCTGGTGTCCCCCCACCCCACGTCCCCCACGTTCCACGTTCTCCACGTCCCCATATCCCACGTTCTCCATGTCCCCACGATGTCCCCTCACCACCTGGTGTCCCCCCACCCCACGTCCCCCACGTTCCACGTTCTCCACGTCCCCGTATCCCACGTTCTCCATGTCCCCACGATGTCCCCTCACCACCTGGTGTCCCCCCACCCCACGTCCCCCACGTCCCACGTTCTCCACGTCCCCGTATCCCACGTTCTCCACGTTCTCCATGTCCCCACATTGTCCCCTCACCACCTGGTGTCCCCCCACCCCACGTCCCCCACGTTCCACGTTCTCCACGTCCCCGTATCCCACATTTTCCATG